>MU223956.1:1345809-1361448 GCA_018584345.1 Thuja plicata | reverse complement strand
AAATAATGATTCTTAAGATGCTTTAATAAAGAAGAAAAGATTAAAATCTGAATTAAAGTATCAACTCTAAATCAAATCTGAATTATGAAACTCACCACAATGTCTTAATTTAATGAATCTCTATGCTGGTCTATAAACCAAAAACTTGTAAAGTTTACTTGCAATGTGTTCCCCAGTAGAGTCACCAATCTATTGGTGCTCAAATTGAAAAATTTGAATTCTTACAGATTTCACTTATCCAGTGAAGATAGATAAAATCGATTTGCCAACGAACAAGGTTTCAACAACCTCCTACAATTCTGATTCCATAGAACCAAGGCTAGTGGGCCTGCACTTTAAAACTTGTCTTCAAAGTCTTCTAGAGGTTTCCTATAATGGATAACTGATAACTTTAACTCCTGCTTCTCAATGTGTTAATAAGATCACAAAATTGAAAATATATGTGTTAATGAAATGTAATGTACTTAATATTGCTTGATATGATTGAAATATGAACTAAATTAGATGAAATAAAAGAGTAATTCAAAGACTTGAAACAATGAAACCTTATACCAAATTCAATTAATGAGAGAGACCAATGCTATATTTCAATAATGGGCAAATAGAGTTGATATATCTTCAATCCTACGTTCAACTTCAGAGACAGCTTTGAAACAAAAATTCTCACCATAATGGAAAAATCAAATGAACATATAACGATAAGTTTTAAAATATTTCAAATAGATATTATTCTTCAGATGACAGACCAATTGATTTAAGGTTTTAATCAATAGGTTTTTAACCATGCAAAAATGAAGAAGAAACAATTGAATATATGGAAAATAAAACTTAAACTGAAATATATGCAACTTCAAAACTATCACTTTAAAGAATGTCGTATTGATTTATCTGAAGGACTTGATTGTAAAGAAAAGAATGAAAATGACTATTGTACAATAAATGAAAAAAAAAATAGACTTATCTCTGCTTGACAAGAAGTGGCATATTGGATCTATGCATTCAGATTTTGAATTTGACTATCTTTCATTTCTTCATACCCAAGAATCCATAGTTTCAACATCAGTCATTATATCTTGTTCGAATGTTATTCTATCTCTATTTGCAGATTTTTGAATGATTATAAATATGAAAATGAAAGGGTGTGTGAAACATCACACCCTTTCGCTTAAAACTAATCTATAACTAACCTATTTCTAACTGTTACAATAGTTTGGATAACAAATACACCTTTATGATGAACATAACAGCCAACCATTCGGTTGGATAACTTCTAAAACCTCCTAACTACTTGGTTTCTATAAAATCCTTCTTTGGTTGTACTTAGAAGTCACTGGTTTTGATGAGATATTTGAGTTATTATAGTAATCAGACTGTATAATCAGCCACGGTGTTATTCACAATCTCTACAGGGCGTTGGAGTTGATGGATATAATAGTGATGTAAATCCTTTGCATAAGTGTCATTTTGATTTTTCATATGATTGTCTAATAGCAACAGCATGCCAAAACCATTTGAATTCTACAAAAAACTGATTGACCAATTTGTTGCGGCTGGTATACCCATCTGCAATGTATTTGAGGAAGTCGATCCATTATGCGTACATGGCATGGTGTTTGTTGTCTTCATTGACTATTTCCAATGTTGATGGACATAGCGACCAGGCTGATGGATGTTCCTTGGATGCAAAATATGAATTGGACTATCTTTTGAAAGTTCTTGACATATCATTATTTCCAACACTACAGTATTATGAAGTCTCCAATATGAACATCTGTAAATATATAGACCGAGCTGTCAAACATAGAAACTTCTTCACGTCATTAAACTAATGTGTATTAAGAATTTCAATGCTTCACAATGCCTAGGAGGAAACTCACAGTTGTAGTCTCAATGTTCAACACTATGCATTTTGTAAATATTGGCTTTGATCCTTCCCATATGTTTGATATTTAAACAGAAATTGATGATTCCTTAAACTGTGTATCCAGCTCCAGGTCTATTTACAGTTTCTGAATACTATACATGAGTTGATGCATTCTGGGAGCTGTTTGTTCATTGCAGATAAAAAAAATGTTTTTCACCAACCTTTCAAATTTATCAATGCTGAATATGCATCTTTGGAGCAGGTCATTGCATGGTGACTGCAAAATACAAAATGCATTTGGATCCATCTTCCCTCCCAACGTAGCTATAAACTTATGGCGTCCATTTGTTGTGGTTTTGTAATCAATTTGCAATGAATTGGGAGTTGATCCATTATGTGGTAAGACCTTTTACCTTCCCTACAAAACGTTGGAAAATGACTTTGCATTGCAAATAGAAAATGCCTCCCACCAGCCACTTCAAATACAAATTACTCTGTTGACATGGGTTCCACCACATAATACACTTGAATAACACAATTGTCTATCCTCCTTTTGCATATGATCATTTTCAGCACCAATACTGTACTCTACATTTGATTCATCCCTATGCAGCTACTTCTGACCATTCTTTTCCTGACATTTGATAATTCATTTCAATCAGGAACACCTTTTAACAACATTATTGCATTCTGCATTTTGTCTCCAATAGAATCAAAATTTGTAACAACATGTATTTATCTTGAAGGAACTGTTATGAACTATATCTTTTATTTTATTTCAAGCAATCATTCATTTCCTTTTCAAAATGCATTTGATACCCTATTTTCATAAAATACCAACATTCTTTTAATGGCTTGTACTATTGAACACTTGCATATGTTAATGAGGTTCGAGCATGGGATCATGACACTCACTACATATTTTAAATACAACAAAGGATTTCATAAAGGCATGTCTCTTTGATGTTATTATTCTATTAATGTAAATGCATATCTTCTCATTGCATTGATGTCATCAGTAAATATGCAGTTCAGGAAGTTTGACTAATGAATGGTGTTCTTTAGTGAACTATGTATTTCTTAGATCCAATTGGATCTAACATCTTTTCCTCCATGATGATGCATGAAATAGGACCAACATAAGACCTGGGATATAGAACAGACAGAGACAAGACGAAGACATGAAGACTTCAGATGATGCAGATGAAGAACTCCAGAAACTAGAAGACCTCTTAAAGGTAATACATAGATCCCTAGACTTTATCATGCTTCTCTCTTAATTTATTTTCTGCATATGTCCTCTAAGTTTTAGTATGCAAGATGCAACCTCATGGAAGAAACATTTGTTTACTACATTCAGTTTGAATGCACAATGTAATGATCAATTATAAATCTGAAATTTTGAACCTGATCACTACTTAGGATACAATGTAATCTGATAATAAGAATGTAATAGAAATGTATTCATTTTCATTAGTTTCATAGTAATGTCAAAGAGATGTATTTTTTATGCAATTTTTTTACTGTTATGATTGCTATTCTGCATGTGAAAAATTTGGGTAACATAGACATTAGAGTGCATGCAGAAAAATAGTTGATATAACAACCAAGAACGTGGTGAGAAAACAAAAATAATTTACAACAAGCTCAATATAAAAATAAAGTTTACGTTGATAGAAATATAATAAAAAGTCTTTGACAAAGAAGATATGATATATTTAAGGTGAAAACCATATATATCATCTACTTTGAAGACAAATAGGAAGGAAAAAACAAAATTGAAGTTTTATGGTCCCTACAAGATCATACAAAAATAATTGTTCTTAATTTTGAATTGGAATTATAAGGATGCAAATTCTTCAATTTCTTCCATTTTTCAAGTCTTTAGAGAGAAATATGATTACATATTATTCATGTTCCAATAAATTTCAATCTTTGGATGATGGAGCGAGAAAAAAAAATGTATTCCTAAAGTTGTGTTTGAGTCAAGTGAAAATAAATGCAGAAGTAGGACATAGCTTAGTTTAAGTGAAGTGGAAAGACATTTTAGTTGGAGATGTCACTTGGGAAGACCTCAAGATTTTTGACACCCACGTCTACTTTGATTGAGGTTAACTAGTCCTTAGGAGGGACTTGTAATTTCCAAAATTAGGTGAAATATTTAAATATTGCACTTACCTCATTTTGTTTCATTTTTCTAGTGAGGTGATATGGTGCAAACAAATAATATCTTTGTTTAATGTTATTTTAGTCCTTATTTAAATTAAATTTAAATGGACACGAGCCATTAAATATTATTTTATTTGATTGGCTAAGTCAAACATGGCATTTTTTGAGGATTTTTAGAACCTATATTTTTCCATGCTTTATAAAAACTTATTTTTGGAGTTCTTTTGGATGTCATTTGTTTGTAGGTAGAAGAGGGATCTACATGTAATTCAAATGTTTCCCTTTTCCTCTAATCAAGACATTCAACTTCTTAGGTGTTCAATATGGAACTCATCTCTATTTATTCATTAGTGTATCTTTCTTTTAGATCATTTTGCTAGTTAGATTCAATTGTAGTTTGTTTGAATACTTTTGTAAGAGAAAAGTTCATCATTCCAAGAAAAAAGCCTAAATGTATACTTCATCTTGTGGATGAAAGCACACAAGCTGATAGGATATGAAGATGAAATTCCCTTTGATTCCATAAGACATTTGATGTAATGAAAACTATTCATTTTTTTGTGGTATTTTTAGGTGTTTGATGTAATGAAAACTGTTCATTTTATTGTTTAATGATAAACTAATCTTTCTTAGATTTATGTAGACATTTATGAATGATGTGATGATTATAGTAAGAGGATTCTATGAAAATTATAATGAAAATGATATATTATAGGTTGTACTTCAAAATTTTTATCATCCCTATAAAATTGGGTGATTAAAAATTTTGTGAATTAATGTATAAATATTTATGGTGAATGAAAGTGACTACAATTCTGATATGGTAAAGAATTTGCTCCTTGATTTTATTTTTATTTTTTCCGTGACATATGACAATTCTAAACCAATTTTCAATAAAAATATACTAGTTACTCCATTTAAAACACCTCCAAAACATAAAAGACAATGGCATCGATATACCTGTAATTTTATACTGGTAACATAATAATTTTATTGGAGATTTAATATGTGTCGATAGTTTTGGGAAGTGTGGAAAGATCGAAAAGCATAAAGTAACTTGCTTTTTCAAAAGCAAAAAAACTCCATCTATGCCACATCCACCACTTAGACAATTCCTTTGGCAAAGTATTCAACATGGTTTTGAATGCTTGGTTGAAGTTTGATTCATATATTCCAAATTGAGGAAAGGAAAAAGAAAGCTGGGGAAAGAGAATGAGTGTAGGGAAAGAGAAGGAAACATTATATGGAGAGAATAATGTTGACAAACACTTCCTTTTAAAAACTTTATCATCTAAAATGATTTTAATTGATTCCCTCTTCCTCTTTCCTCCGCTACCCAGAGGGAATCTTCTTTTTAATCACATCATCTTTACTTTTGTTTATTTATTTATATATTCGACTTTCAAGCATTAAAACCTTTAGAAGTGTATTGAATTTTCTTTAGGCCCCATTTGTTTGAGGGGTGGAATTGGAATTTGGGAGAGAAAACCTGGTTTTGACTCCAAATCTTTAGTTTGGTTGCGTACATTGGAAACTGTGAAAACCATAATATAATTTTGATCTTCCAATTTTACACAAAAAACAAGGATTTGCAACTTCAAACTAAAAGGTGGAATTCATTTGAAAACCTGGTTATGGTAATCTATTGCTCTATTTTATTGGCTCATGTTCCCAAAATTGGCTCATCTTCCCAAAACTTTCTCATCTTCCAGGTCAACCAAACAGTCCAAATTATCTTCCCACAATGTGAAACCAGAATTTCAAAACCTTATTATGAGATAATAAGGTTTTGAGTCAAATTCCAATTCCCCAAACAAATGGGGCCTTAAGGAATTATCTTTGTCCACCGTTAAACATAGCAAGCATAAATTGTGACACACATGCCATAAATATCTTGATAAAACCTCCACTTTCCATACCTTAGTTTGGCAATTTTTTCCACTCGGATTTTCCATAAACAGTTTAACTGTACCTCTTTTCTTCATTTGATAGATTATCAAAATCACTATTGTCTAAAATAATCTTTTATATTTCCAGTGGATCACAATTATTAGAATGATAAAATGGAAATGAAATTTCTTGATCCTTACATTGTTTTAATTCTATACTTAAAGAGGTTAAATATATAATTAGATCAGATATTTATATTATTTGGAGATTGGCAAATTACTCATTAAAAATTAATAGAATATTTTATTTTATTTATTTATTAAATGATTATTCATTTTATTAAAGGAACAAATCATATTGTAGTAATTGCATCTATTAGATGCAATAGTTTGGGATATTACAATCATTCTTTGTAAGTTTTTTGTTTTGAAAAAAAAAATGTAGACATTAAGCAAAACAAATATATATTTTTTAATAATTTGTTTTTGATTAAAAAAGAAGCCAAGACAAGGGGGCTGACCTGAATAGACACTACCAGCATGAGAAGTGTAGACTACCAGTAGATTACCAGCACATCACGGAGGTCATCGCACCCTCAGCCAATACCTTTTTTTAAAATCAAAAACCAAAAATTAAAATTAACAGGCCCCAACTCCAACATGGAGCTGGTAACCAGCCTGCTATCCCTAACAAACCCCAATTTCACCTTGAAGCTAGTAACCAGTCTATGAAAGTAAGTATCAAAGTAATTATGATTATCAGTAAAGCTGGAATTAATATGAAACCAGTAGCAAAAGTTCAGTAGAACCACAACAAGGCCCTCAGTGGCCAGCCAACGGAAACCAACAAAAAAGAAAAGCATCAAAAAAAAGGAGAAGGCTAATTGGGGTTTCTACCCCCACTATCCAGCAGTAGCTTGAGCCAATCCTCTATGAGGAATTGGAACAACTTCTCATCCGTGTTTTCTTCCCCCTGGGTAGATGCCTTCGCCATTTGCAGAAGCTGGAGCATGGTTGCCTCTGAATGCATAACCTTGACCATGAACCCAACCACTTTGTTGAAGCTTTCACCTAGTTTTTTTATTTCCTCCTTGACCTCTCGCAGATCCATCTTTGAGACAGAATCTAGGGAGGAAGTCTGAAGAGATTTGATATCCTTCTGGAGTTGGGATATTTCACTGGCTGTGTTCTGCATGCTCTCGATCTCTGCTTCCTTAACCTCTGGGGTCTCATTTTTTATTTTCCCATCCACCTTGGGTTCCTCAGCCATCACCTAGGGGTCCATTGGCAATGGGGATGTGGGCTGTGAGTCCTCAGTCTTATCTTCAAACAACTTCTTCTTGGGGAGGTCCATGGTGGGCAGAGTGAAGCTTGCCGAAATTTGCGGAGAGTCATGGCTCTTCTCATCCCCATCCATATCTTGAGGGTCTTTTCCTTTTTCTCTCTCCTTGATCTTGCTTTTCTTCCCCTTTTTAGTGTTCCCACTGGTGTTAATATTTTTTTACCTCCTCCTTCTCTGACTCTTCCTCTTCCTCCTCATCTTTAATGTAACACTTCCTAACCACTTTTTGTTTGAAGTGGGTGTTAGCAATTTTGTGGGACCTCCTTCTACTATCATTATATTCCTCCTCCTTCGCAAACTTGATTGTGAATCGGGTACCACCCCTGGACCCCGCATTTGTCTCCTTAGCTTTTTCTAGGGTTTTGGAGGAAGATGAGGGGTTAGACTGGGCGCCCGTCACCTCCTTAGGGCCCTTTACAGCTGGCGAGGTAACACCCTGTAAAGAAAAAATTCTAGGGGGAAACAATGCAAGGTGGAAATTATAAAGCCAAAGAATAATCCCTTGATGGAGAATGCAACAGTTCTACCTAGCTTTGAATTTTTCCCTCACATCCAAAACTGTAGCTTCAAGGGAGTGAAGCAGGTAAACGGAGAAAGGGATGGTATCATTGTACCTGAAATGGTTTAACAAGGGAAAGTGGTAGTTGTAGAAGGTGCTGAAGCAGCCTTCTAGGGTAATATACTTCATGAGGATGAGGCAAACATCATTCAATGGGCTTGGTAGCTCCTCCCTTTTGAATCCATCACGGATTGGAACTGGGACCTCTAATTTCCTGAAGAATCTTGATTTACAAGAATCATCGCGGCTCTTCATAATATTTTTCCACTTCTTCCCATCTGTGGAAAGCCCCATAGCTTGGGCTATAACTTATTCATTTAACTCAAAGGTAATACCATTTATTCTAACTTTGTGCTCTGTCCAAGTTTTTACCAGGTGCATGGAGATAATTTCATCACATCTTCCCATAGCTTCAATGAAAGCATAAAACCCACCCTCCTTAAGATAGGGCACTATACACTGGTTTTTGAGAAAACCAGCCTCAATCCTAGGGGGTTCCACCCTTACCATATCATCACACATATCAGAGCTATACTCAGGATTCACCTCTTCCTATATCTCCACCAACATTCCACCCTTAACACCTCTTCCAAGCACCCACTTAACTAGAATCTTGCAGAAATACCAACACAACACCAACAGACGGAAATACACAAGGCAAAAACCTAGGTGGGAATAATATCCAATGTTTTAATGAAATGGCAAGTACCAGTCACATGGTTAGCTGGAGTAATTATAGAGCCTTTGCGTATCATGATATGATTTCCTTTCCCATGATTAATGCACCAGTTAACCTCATCCATCTTGTCAAGTGATTTCGGCCTTGTGCTTTTCCCCACGTCAGCTCCAAATTTGGAAAAGTCCATACTTTTTCTGAAATTGGAATTAAGAGTCCATCTTTTCAGAATTCTAATAATATTAAAATCCTTTCCTATAACTTTTTTAAAATTTGAATTCTACCCAATCCTCATGATCCTGTCCGCCACCTCTCCCAACCAATCAAAAATGTCCTTGTACTCCATAGGTTAAATGCTTTCCTTTTTCGAAAAGCAAGGCAGTTTGCTTGGAAAGGGAGCCCAAGTTTCTCCCTCACCTTAGACCTTGTTGATTAAGCATCGTGGCTACCAACTTGTCAGCCACCGTTTTTCCCTCCCAAAAAATGTGTTGTAATTTGAAATTGTCAAATCTAGGGAGCAACGACCAGATATCCTACAATAGATTAGATAGCCTCCAACCATCTTTAATGTTTCCCTTAACCATTTCAATAATAATTTTGGATTCCCCCTCTATGACTAGCCTTTTAACTCCCAACGTAACCACCACCTTTAGGCCCCAAAAGAGGGTAGAGATTTCTGCCACGTTATTTGACCCCGATCCAAGATTTATTGCATAAGAAATGATCATTTTTCTATTTTTGTCTTGGAAGATACCTCCACCCGCAACAGATCCTTTGTAGGTAGCTCCGTCAAAATTCAACTTGGTGAAGTTTTCATCTTGGGGGGACTATTTGGTATTCCGTCTCGCCACAATCCTAGAGTAGTCAAACTCATAGATGGAGGGAGGTAGCTACCAGTCCTTAGCCACCAAACAATAAAAAACCTTGGGGGGAGGGGGGGAGGGGGGTTTTCCAATGGAAAGTACTAAGGTTGTCCTTCAACATATTTATAGCTAGTCTTGCCATCCCATCAACATCTTTTTCCTCCCATCTAAATACCCAGTTTTTCCTTTCCTTCCATAGGCTCCAACACACATGCAGGGATTGTAACAGCCTTCAAAGGGTGTTGATGAGTGGGTGCTCCATGAGGTTCCCCTAGCTGCAAATAAATTTTTCCAAGTCCTCCATCAAGACCTAATCTAGTCTCATAATGCTCATAATTTTGGTCCAGACCAGAGTCGCATATGGACAGTGAATAAGAATGTGATTGATAGACTCAGCATGTATTTTACATAGAGCACATCTATTGACTAAATGAACCCCTCTTTTTTGGAGGTTATCTAGTGTAATAATTTTATCATGGAGGGTTTTCCACCATAAGAAATTGATCTTGGGGATTAATTGGGGAATCCAGACTTTCCCCCAGCTCTTTTTATCTGCCACAGTGTTTAAGTTGGTTAGATAAAATAGATTTCACCATTATATCCCCAATTTGTTATGACACCAAATGGATTTATCCTAAACCCAGGATATAGGAATCTTGATGACATCAAGAAGCTTATGAATTTCTTTTATATAGGGCGACACTTGACTCTGATCCTAAAAAGCATCAGCGAGCACTTTCCATTTCTTACCTTGAGAGATGTAGTTGCTGACTTTACCTCCAAAGTGAGAAATCAATCTATCCTTGACGAGTCCAAACTTTTCCCATCTAAGGGGGTTTTCCCCCACCCACGAATCTTCCCAAAAATAGATCTGGGTGCCATTTCCGACCACCCATTTTAAACCTTTAAAAAGACTTCCTTTGCTTTTATAAATGAAATTCTAGATTTTTGAGCCAGAGGGTAAATTTTTCCCATAGGGTAATTGGTCATTTTAGAAGTATTTTTCCTTCATAATTCTACTCCACCTAGAAGTTCCTCTAATGAGATGCTAGCCCATTTTAGAAATCATAGCCTTATTCAGGTCCTTGACTTTTCTCACGCCCAGCCCTCCCACCAACTTCGGTTGACAAATAGTATCCCAGTTGACCAGGTCCATTCTAGCCTTTTCCTCCATCCCTGACCATAGAAAGTTTCTCTAGATTTTCTCCAGCTTCTTCACTATTATATCATTTATTTTGAAAAGAGACCAAAAATAAACAGGAATACCTTGGAGGGCGGCTGACAGCAATTGGAGTTTTCCAACATTACTAAGGACCTTACCTTTCCAACCAGCGAGTTTTTTCTGCATTTTTTCTAGTATGGAGTTTCAAAATTCATCAGAGACTTATTTCACCATGAGCGGGAGACCAAGATAGGTATCCAAAAGTGAAGCTCCCTTACAGCCTAGACATTCCACAATTTTCATCTGCATTCTTTGTTCAGTGTTGAACAAGTAAATTTTGCTTTTATTGTAATTGATCACCTGGCTAGATGCCAAAGCATACTTGTTCAGGAGGTCTTTCCATTCTCTATATTCTCTAATGTAGGATTTTCCAAAGATAAATGTATCATCTACAAATTGTTGTAAAACTTCTAGGGGAAGAGTGGAGGCCAATTTAAAACCAGCGATAGATCCAACTCCTTCAAGTCTTAATAAGTTCAAAGCCAACACCTCTGCCACTAGAAGGAAGATTTTTTTAGCACTTTTGTACATAGTTGTTCCCCTCACCGGTGTATTCCACCATCTCTTAATACATTCTTCAAATTCATTGTGAAAATTGGAATGATTTCATAATGAAAAGGGTGGGGTTGATTTCGCTTTCTCTCCTCCCATTCACGGATCAAAGGGTACTAGTCAGAAACCATTCTTGCAAGGTGAGAGAGGTTGAGCAAGGGAGAAACATCCCAACCTCTTGATAACATCCATCTATCCAGTCTAACCTGTATAAGGTGTCTCCCTTTTATGTTGTTGGACCAGGTAAATCTCATTCCTTGCAGGTCCAAATAAGCCAAATCATTGTGCCTTATAAAATCTTCCAGCTCCTGGATACTTTCTTAGTAGTCTTGTGTGCCCCCAATTTTCTCAGATGAGAATAGAGGCATATTAAAATCCCCCACACACATAGTGGGGTGGAAATGATTAGCTTCTATGAGGTTAGAGATTTCCCCCCATATTCTACTATGTTCACTTCTAATGTTAGTAGCATATATATTATACAAGTACGAAGAAATATTATTGCAAGTAAACAAAATAGTATATGATGGATGTATGTTTATATTTTTAATAGAAGAAAATTGTAACATTTTCATTAAGAAATTTTTTCTGGAAGAAATCATACTCTAAAGTTCAAATGAGATGAATCCTAGAGAAAAATAGAAAGACAAAGTCATTAAGCGAGGAGAGATATAACCCTAAATGATAGAGTGGTGTCCCAAACATCCAATATTCCTAACACATCATCAAGTCCTAGGTAATGTAGAAGGAAATCCCAACTATAAATCTCATCTTTGTTTAATTCATCATATTATTAAGCATCAATAGTAGGTAGAATAACACTTGAATAAAAAAAATTCCTCATAATATCCAAAAATATTCATTCTTCTTTTGATAATTTTATATATTGAGATTTATTTATAAATATTTTAAGTTTTTAGTATGAGAAACTGCACTCAATCTAGTTGCGTACAAGTCAACCTAAATTGACATTATTAAATTGATTCAAAATTTTACATATTGATAATATTTATGTAATAATATATTTTGAATTCTCTAGATATACATATGCACTTAAGCATTGGATCAAAACTTATGAACAATCCTGCATGGATGAATCTTTCTCATCATTATTTTTTTTGCCTTTCCCTTTGGCAGCATTTCCTTCTTTAGGTATGACAATACTAAATCTCCAATTTGGAACTATAAATCCCTTCTCTTCTTTTCTACCCGTTCCTTGTATTTGTCTATGGTCTTATGAAGAGTAGCCTTGACTTGTTCATGGATGTCTTTGATAACCTCTACAAAATTAATCCCCTATGCATTGTTCTTGTCATTCTTAGGAAATTCTTCGAGTTCCAATATCCCTCTTGGGTTCACTCCATACACTATTTGAAAAGGTCTTTTGCCTGTGCTCTGGTAAATAGACTCATTATAGGCATACTCTCCCTGAGGAGGGACCACATCCCACACTTGGCCATGCTACTTTGTCAAACACCTCAGTAGGTTTCCAAGGGATCTATTAACTGATTCAGTTTGTCTGTCCATCCACTAATGGTAGGTAGAATTGACATAAAGGTTGGTTCCTAGATTCTTACATAGGGTCCTCCAAAAGTTGCCCACAAACTTCACATCCGTGTTAGACACAAAATTCAATAGAGCCCATGAATCCTCACTACTTTCTTAAGGAAGATCACTACAATATGTGAAGCATCATTGGTGCTTTTACAAGGTCAGAAGTGAGCCATTTTTCTAAACCTATCCACAAGTACAAACACACTTTCATAGCCCTTTTGTGTTCTTTGAAAGCCTATTGCAAAGTTCATACTGATACTTTCACATGGTATATTTGGGATGGGAAGTGGTAGATAGAGTCCTACATTGGATAACACTCCTTTGACCCTCTAATACACCACTAATGGCTCCAACAACTTATGAATATCAGACTATTGGAATTGGTTTCTGAATTTTTTGTTGGCATTCATGTGTTTTCACTGATGTCAACATATGTTTCTATGGAGGGAGATCATACTCATTATTACTGTTGCTTGATTTTTGATAGAAGTGTACACGTATTGTACTGTTGATCCAGAGTGAGCAAAGATGGTGATATATATAGGGCTATGTTGTGATCTTATGGCTCAGGTTGCATGGCCTAATATTGTATATTAGATGAGTTACAAATGTTTTAGTGTAGACTGGGTACTGGATGGTGATAGTGATCTTTAACAGAGTTAGTCTCTGTGTTTTAAGAATAAATTATTTGTGGCATGGATTCAGGTTATGCGAGCTTAACGAGTAGGAGAAGACATGTTAAGGAAGGTTGTTTATGTTTCGTGGATCGTAGGACTCTTGGTGATGTTAGATGTGGCGTGTGTTCTGGAGGAGACCTATTTTGGGTAGAATTCAGATATGAAGCATGTATTATGGATTACGAGCATGGATTACACATCTTATATTATATTTGATGGATTATATTCAATTTTTACTTGTTATACATACTGTATATATCTTAGCAAGGGGTTATGTAATCATTTGTACATTGGGGAAGCCTAATTGGATGACCTAATTGATTGTTTTAATAGGGTACATAGGAGAGAGATTTTTTGTTGGAAAATATGTGTGTGAAGAGTGAGAGAAGTGGAAATGTATTTGTGGAAGCTACATGCTTATGTCTGTTAGATATAAAGTAGAGGTTGTGATTATGTTACTTCATTGGAACTGACCAAGCAAAGATAGTTACTATCAGACAATTCACTAGATTTTATATCTCATATACATTTGTTTTTCAGACAGTAAGTCTTGAGGGTGGATTTAACCTCATTTAGGCAGTGTGCCTGGGCAGTGAGCCCATTGTTACTCTTGACTTCTAACAGGGTCTATCCTTTAACAAGGACTGTGTACTGTAATGCATGAATAAGCTCATAACATGGATAAAACTTTTAACATGGATACTATACTCTCAATACATCATTTGTGGGTGCTAATTCCCACCAGGTTTTTACCTTTAACTAGGTTTCCTCGACAAAAAAGGATTGTGTTATGGTGTTGGCATGTAGTGTGTTATCATTTGGATTAAATTTTTGATGTATAAAGTTTATTTTTTAATAATCTGTCTCACAACTAATTCACATGCCCCTCTTATTTGTGTTGGTGGACTATTATTCCTAACACAAACTGCATCCTAGGCCAATGATAATATCTTTTCACTTGTTCTAAGGTCTTTTCAAGGCCAAAATTCCCACTTAAACTGTCACAATGCTTCTCTTTTACAATATCATCACTCATAGAACACTTAGGGATACATAGTTAACTCCCTTTGAATAGAAACCCTTCTTGAATCAGATAATTAGAAAATTCAACATTATAACTATCATAGAATTTAGTAAATATCTTATAAATTTCATGGAATTATTCATCTTCCTTGTACGTGGATTTGAGAAAGTCCACACCTACACTTTTCAATTGTTTCTCCTGCACTAATAAGACCATCCTACTTAAAGCATCAACCACTTTGTTGGCTTCACACATTTTGTGTTTAATAGTGAATGTATATGCTTGAAGAGATTCTACCCATTTCATATGTTTGTGTCTCAATTTGTCCTGGTTGTTTAAGAAACTTAAATCTTAATTATCTATTTATACAATGAACTTTTTGAGAAATAGGTAATGTCTCCACTTTTTCAGTGCCTTGACTAGTGCATACAATTCAAGATCATAAGAGGAGTATTTCCTCTTTCCTTCATCTAGTTTTTCACTAAAAAAGGCTATTGGGATTTCCTCTTGGCTTAGTACTTCCCCAATAACCATATTCCTTACATCACACTCTATAGTAAAGATCTTATTTAAATATAATAAAATTGGATTAGGTTCTTGGGATACCTTTACCTTAAATAATCTAAAATCCTTGTTTGTTGCCTCTTTTAAGGAAAATCTACATTTTTTTCCCTCTTTTGATATTATTCAATATTTCTGCACATAGATAACTAAATTTCTTGATGAACTTGCTATAGAAGGTATAGAAGCCTAGTAAAATCCCCACTTCTCCCATTGTCCTAAGTCCTAATTGAAAGTACTTCTTCATTATATTAGAAGCCATGACATTGATCTCATCCTTGATGGTAAACTTCAATCCATTAATGTATCTTGAGACTTTCCCCATCTCCTCTTTGTGATGCTTGGCTCTAAGACTCAATCTATGGAACTCTTTAATATATGCACTCAGATCAAGGTCCTTTTTTTTTATAAATTTTGAATTTTTCTATAGGATTTTACTTCATAATCAACTGACATAAACTAGGATTTTAGCCTTGCCACCATCTTATTACATGATGTGATCATACTTCTCCCTTCTTTGATCCTCTCACCTTGTATGTAGTTGGGTGCCAGCAAGAAGTTGAGTCCACTTTTTGGGCAAAAAGTGGAAGTGTTTTCCCTGATTTTCAAGTTGTCTATCAATTGATGTCAAAATTTGAGGCACTTAGAGATTGAATATCAAAAAAATCCACTAATAGAAAATGTAGT
>MU223956.1:1326402-1344970 GCA_018584345.1 Thuja plicata | reverse complement strand
TTTGGATCGGGTGTCCGAGCCTAAGACGGGTGCCCATTTTTTTCAAAACGGGTGCCCGTTTCTAGCGGTAGCTTTCAAGCCCACAAGACTTCCGCGGAATTGGCACTCAACTTCTTGCACTTACCCAGTTCTACCTTGTGAGTGATGATTTTTTCAATTTTGACATTGCAAATTTAACCTTCTTGTTTTTCAGCTATCTCCTTATATTCAAAGTATTTGTTTAGTGCATCTATCTAGTCTACAACCTCTTAAGCACCCATCTTTCCACTATACATAAGGATATCGCCTTTCCCATATGAGGAATCTCTTCTTACTGAATTTGAGGCCTCAATGAATGCTCTGTAATTGGAAGCCATCTCCACTTATTGCCTTGGGATCTCTTCCCTTTCCTTACCTTCTTCATCATAGTCACATTCACTCCTCTTCTCTTTTCTTGTTGCCTTGACGATCTCCTCAATTTTGGTTTCAAACATCTCTTCAAATATCTTTCTTGCCACTTCGGTAGTAATCCATTTTGGAGGTACGATGTCAGCCTCTCCCTCACATTCTTCTACTAACATTCACCAATGATCAGTTCTCCCAAATGATCACGCTCGCCCTGATAACAATATGATGCATAACTTGTAATGTCCCCTTTCTAGAATAAGATTTGATAAGAAATAATAAAAATAAATAAATAATACTATAATTCATTATATAACAAAAGAATATAATCAATATAATATAATATTATATTATATTATATGAATAGAATGATATTACAATCTATTATTGGATATAATATATTATTCATATAAAATATAAATAATTAAATAAAATAATAACAATAATACATTATATTTAAATAATTTATTATTAATAATATAATATATATTATTAATAACATAATAAAATCCATAAAAATAATAATATATTATTAATGGATTATTTAATAATAATATATTATAATATCTATTACAATGGATATTATTAACAAAATAGTATAATATGTATTCCAAAGAGAACAACTCTTCGAATGCTCAGGTATAAGGGAGGATTAAATTTGAAAACAAAAAAAAGGGAAGGAAAATAATGAAAATAAGAAAAGAAATACATGAGGAATTATAGTAATAACTAAGGGGGGGGGGGCAAGGGGGGTGAATCAGTGGCCTCAAAAATTTATCCTTCAAACTTAGCCACCAATTAATAAATCTCAAATTATTATGTACCTACGAGATGCATGCCATGAAATACTAATAATGATTAAGTGTATGTCGGTTTTCTTTGTCAATCCTTATTCTTTCTTGATTACCGATAAGAAGTATAACTATTTACTGAAACTCAGCAAATAAGAAAAGTATACTGATCAATCTAGAGTTATCTATGTAAGATGGAAAATAGAAAAGAAATGAATCATACACACATAACACATGAATTTTTAACGTGGAAATCCTGTTAAGGGAAAAAAGCACTGGGACCGGTACCCCAAATTTTCACTCTTCTAAAGTGAGCCCTGTTAGGAGCCAACCCTTTTAAAGGTTACAAAAACACTGTTAAGTGTGACCTTGTTAGAGGATTTTACACATATAGATTGTCACTTAGTATCTGACATCTAATGTTTCCATCCTTGAATCAGCCTCTCTCTTAGACTATCAATAGGCATCGAGCATATCCAATTCTACTTTCATGAATCAAACTTTTTGGTACTCCTTGAGATGTACCTCAATATATAGAAGACTGTTAAGTCCTACTCGGTTAAGAGACTTGATGCTTCATTGGTTAAAATGAAACATTATGACATGTTCATATTGCAACTTAAAGTGCATATTTTTAGATCTATTTAAGTACATTACCTCTCTGACCAATGTATCAATTTAATCCTTGTGCTCCATACTTTCTATGTTGTGATGCTATGCTCACTGTTCGTCGGTGTCTGTAGAATTCCTTAGCTCTTCCTTCAACTTGTTTGGTCAGCACTGCATGAAGTTGTTCTTCATTAGTTTCTCTTTAGCATCCTCTTTCTATTCAATCCCCTTTAATCCCCTTTTAAAATGAATTAAGCTCGTCTCTTTATATAGACATAATATTCATTATTTCTTGGTTCTTGATTCTTGATTCTTGGTGTGATAAACAATCTAGCCAATTAGATTTAAAGTATAACTCTTGATTTTTCTCATAGATATCTTCTTACCACCTGTACAAATAAGCTTTAAATCAATCACTTATCTATGGTTGAATAAAACAAAGTAGACAACTAGTTAAGTCTATGTTTAGCTCTGCCAGCTAGATATTTTGTCATTTTCCGAACTCTCTATTCTATCGGTCACCACTGGAGTTAGTCATCAGTGATGACTGACTATTCCATAGATGAGAATCTAGTTAGATTTGTGATCTCCATCCATCGGGAAACACTGTATTTTCTTCCGTTGGATTACTCTGTGCTTTTCTCGTCAACAACACTATAACTCTACTCGTTGGTAGTGTTGTACATTTCCTCGTCGGGTATCACTGTGACTTTTTTCTTTTTCTCTGTCCGTTGGGTGCACTACATCGGTGTTGTTTGTTACTTAGTGAATACTTGACTTGTATTCTTTACTGATAGCATAGCCTTGGTTCCTTTGGTTCTCTGAAGTCTTTTGCATTATTTACATAATGGTACAGATTATATCAAGTTGACATCAATGAAAATACAATACATTAACTAATTTAATGCTTTACATAATCATCAACTTAACATCCTCAAACATTTAATCAATTACATGTCATCAATCTCTCCCTTTGGCATTGATGGCAACATACTATATTATCACACTATACTATTCCTAATACAATATGGAATACAATAGTTGAAATTCTTTGAACTACCAATCTTTTTTTTCTGTTAACCGATAAATGTTTGACCATCAGTAAGCTATGTTTTAGCTTAGATTTGATTCTTGCAGCTTTTTATCTTCTGATGTGTTGTTTTCTCTCCTTGTGTCAATTTCTCTCCCTTGACTGTTCTTCTATTTTGATGTCTTTCTCTTTTGTCAGCAACTCTCCCTTTGTATAATCTTTTAATACAATTTCTTTCCCTAGGGATATAATCTCCCCATGTTGGAGTAATGTGATAATGGATAATCTATTTCCCTTTCTAGAAGGATGTGATAATATGAATAATCTCTCTCCCTTTGACAACAATTCCAAACAAATATCTTAAATATATCTGACATTAATGTCAAGCAATCTTTTCTCTCCATCCATAATATATTGTTTGAATTTCCCTTATCCATTAGCAATACAACAATATGCTTTGGTTCTTGGTGATGATATATACCTGTCTGTATGTAGATGTAGCTTTGAATTTCATCTCTTTTCTTGCATCAAAATGAATGTTACTTTGATAATATGTAGGCTGATGTAGCATTCTAATTAGCTTACACACCAGTAGACAAGGGTCTAACCCCTATTCTCTTTGTCAAGTACTCAAATGCATCCTTGGGCAGTGGTTTGGTGAAGATATCGGCCAATTGTTCCTTTGATTGCACATACTCAAGTATCACCTCCTTTGCCTGAACTTGTTATCTTAAATAATGATACTGGATGGCAATATGCTTTGTTTTAGCATGCATGACTAGATTTTTGGAAATGTTAATTGCACTTGTATTATCCCAACAAATAATTACTGGTTCTAAAATTTGCATATGCATACCTTCCAGTAACTATTCCATCAATGCAATATTTGAGCAATTTGCAGCACCAGCAACATACTCTGCTTCTGCATTAGACTGAGAGATGCATCCTTGCTTCTTGCTAATCCATGTGATGAGTCTGTCACCCATAAAGAATGCTCCTCCAGTTGTCCTCTTCCATTCATCAAGATTTCCAGCCCAATCAGCGTCGGTAAACACATTAAGTTAAAATTTTCCTTCTCTTCTATACCATAAGCCATATTCCTTAGTATTATTCAGATATCTTAGAATTCTTTTCACAGCAGTCATATGTGATTCCCTAGGGTTAGCAAAAAAATTGCAACTATTCCTATTGCACGTGCAATATCTGGTCTAGTGTGTACAACATACATGATTTTTCCAATCATTGATCTATACAAAGTCTGATTTACCTTTGATGTCTTGTCTTTCTTTGTTAATTTACATCCAGTGGCCGTCGGTGTTCCAACTGGTTTGGAATCTTCCATCTTGAATATTTTTAGGACCTCTTTAATGTATTTGGACTGTGTAATGAAAATACCTTCACATTGTTGCATGATCTGCAGACCAAGAAAGAATTTGATCTCTCCAAACATAGACATCTCAAAATATTTTCTCATCTCTTTTGCAAATGATTTGCATAGCATATCATTCCCTCCAAATATGATGGCATCAACAAATATTTCAATAATCAAAATGTTAGCATCTGTATCTTCCTTTAAATAAAGATTACTGTTTTCACTAGTCCATACAAATCCAGTACTTATAAGATGGGAATGAAGTCATTCATACGAGGCTCAAGGAGCTTATTTCAATCCATATAGAGCTTTGTGAAGTCTACATACCATTTTTCTCTTGTATGGATCTACAAACCCTTCTGGTTGCTTAATGTATACCTCTTCTTCAAGCATTCCATTTAGGAATGCAGACTTGACATCCATTTAATATACCTTGAATCCTTAATAAGTAGCATAAGCAAGCAATATTCTTACTCCTAGTCTAGCAATGGGTGCAAAGGTCTCTCCATAGTCAATTCCTTCTTCTTATGCATACCTCTTGCATACTAGTCTTGCTTTATTCCTTGTGACTTCTCCATTCTCATTCAGCTTATTCCCGAATATCCATTTTGTACCGATGACATTCTTGTCATCTGATCTTGGCACAAGTGACCATGTTTTATTTTTCTCAATCTTCTCAATCTCATCATTCATAGAACTTATCCATTCTTCATTATCACATGCAACATTGACAGATTTTGGCTCAAACTCACAAATTAGATAGCTTGATTTTAGAGACATACTTCTTGTTCTTGCACCATCTTTCTTATCTCCTATGATCTGGATCTCTAAATGGTTCTTTCTTACATATCTTCCAAGTACAAGTACAGCTCTTTGTCTATCAGTTTGATCATTATTTTGTTTTTCATTATGTTCTTCATCACCTTGCACATTATCTTGATCATTGTCCTAACTGTCAGTATTTGCATCCTGATGCTCGGGTGCAATGATCTATTGCTCAGGAGCTCTACATTTTTGGTAGGGTATAGTGTCATGTTCCTCATTGTAACTGAACTTATTGTATTCCTCTAGTTCTGTGGTGCTTTCCTGTTCCTTCTTCTCTGCAAATTCATCTATCTTTAAATTTGCACTTTCAAAAATTTTGTTAGAGGCTTTATTTAGACATTTATAATCCTTGCTCTTGGTAGAATACCCTAGAAAAATTCCTTCATCACTCTTGGAGTCAACTTTTTTATTTCTATCATCTTTTAAGATATAACATTGACTGCCAAAAATTTTGAAATAACTTACATTGGGTGTGTATCCATACCATATCTCATAAGGTGTCTCTTTGGTGTTTTTCTTCAATTATACTCTATTCAATGTGTAAACAACAGTATTGATAGCTTCCCTCCAGAAAATTTGGGTGATGCCTTTCTCTATCATCAGTGTCCTTGCACAATCAACTATGGATTTGTTTCTTCTTTCAACAATTCCATTCTGCTGTGGTGTCCTTGGTGCAAAGACCTATCTTTTGATTCCATGCTCATTACAAAAGTTAGTGAATTCATCTAAAATACATTCCCCTTCTCTATCTGACCTTAAGCATTTTAGCTCCTTACCACTTTGCTTTGTACCATTTAGACATCTTAAATGCTTTTGATTTATCTTTTAGAAACATGATTGTCATCATTCTAGAGTAATCATCAACAAAGAGAATAAAATATCTATCTCCATAATAACTCTTTGTCCTCATAGGTCCACATAAATCAGTATGGAATAATTCTAGAATTGCATCAGATTTATGGGTTTTGCTTTTAAAACTAGACTTTGTAATTTTACCTTCTTGACAAATTTTATACATGATATTGTCAGCCTTGGTCAGGCTTGGTCATCGTCGGTAAGCCTCTGACATTTCTCTTTTTGCTAATCTTTATCATGTTGTCAAAGTTCACATGACATAATCTTTTGTGCCATAACCATATGTCTTCATTTGTAGCAATCAAACAAGTGGAGTCAGTATCGTTTAGATAGGATAAGTTACCTTTTGTCTTCTCACCGATACCAATTAGATTTCAAGATATATTGAAGATCTTAGCCTTCTTATTTTCAAATGCTACTTTGTGACCTAAATTATTCAACTAAGAAACACTCAATAGATTATAAATCAATCCATTTACCCAATAAGCATTCACACATTTTATCTAGTTATTCAACATTATTGTCCCTCTACCTTCAACTGGACATGGTGTGTCATTACCCATTCTTACTAAACCACCTTTATACTATTCAAAAGTCTCAAACTTTTTCTTATCACCAGTCATATGGTGAGTGCAGCCACTATCTATGATACAAACATCATTTTTGCTAATTTTAGATATGAGAGTTGTTTCTACATACCTTTCGTCATCATCATCTGAATCATCCTTTATAGAAATAAACACCATCTCGATGTCTTCACCAGATTTGGTGTTAGTATCATCATCCTTGCATTTTTCTAGGTAACTGGCCTTCTTTCCTTTCTCCTTATAGTCTCGAGTATATCTTCTTTCTGATTGTCGGTAGCTTCTATAATCACCTCTGTCAAAATTCTTTTCAAATGATTTGTCATTACTTTTGTCATCTTTTCTTCTGTTAGTACATCTTGCAGCAAAGTGCCCAATCTCTTTGCAATTAAAACAAACAAGTGGTAATTTACCTTTGTATTTACCTTTGCCTCTCTACATTCTTCGGGCCATAAGTGCTTCAATTTCATCAAGGTCATCTTCTTCACTTTCACTAGCACTATCTTTTCTCATAGTGTTTTTATGACTTGATTTACTTATTCTGATAGAAGTTTTGAATTCGGACTCTATGTTTGGTAAGACACTATTATAAAAGTTATTCATCTCAAATAAAATTAGTCTTCCAATTAAACTATCTAGAGTAACATTGATATTTTCTACTGCTCTCATTTCTTTAATGGTAGATACTCTAATAGCATAAGTAGGCAATAAGGTTCTTAAAATTTTACTTACCATTGTATCTTCTTCTAGTACACCTCCAACTCCTTAGATAGCATTGATTACCTCTTTGATTCATGTGCTGTACTGAGTGATGTTTTCACCTTCTTTCATTTTGAGGTCATCAAACTTTCCTCTAAGACTTTCGTCCTTGGCTCTCAAAACATTTTGTCACCACCATGTACAAGCTTCAATTTTTCCCACATCAGCTTTGTAGTTTTGCATTCTTTGAAATCTTCAAATTTATCATCAAAGAGTGAGGAAGAAAGCTCTATCATCATGTTGTTGTGTTCATGCTTCTCTCTCATTTTCTCAACTATTGGTTCTCTTGTGGGAAACACATATTTAGTTTCTAGGATTTGAGTAACATCATTACAAATACCTAATAAGTGGATTCTTATCCTGCTCTGCCATGAAGCAAAGTTATCTTTTCTCAACTTGGGCACATCTCGTCTATTCATCTTGTGATCTTTGGCTTAGGTCTTGAAACCTTCCTTCTAAGAACACAAGCTCTGATACCAATTGTTAGTAATAACTGAGGGGGGGGGGGGGAATCAGTGGCCTCAAAAATTTANTTTGGCTTAGGTCTTGAAACCTTCCTTCTAAGAACACAAGCTCTGATACCAATTGTTAGTAATAACTGAGGGGGGGGGGGTGAATCAGTGGCCTCAAAAATTTATCCTTCAAACTTAACAACCAATCAATAAATCTCAAATTATTATGTCCCTACAAGATGCATGCCATGAAATACTAATAATGATTAATTGTGTGTCAGTTTTCTTTGTCAATCCTTATTCTTTCTTGATTACTGATAAGTAGTATAATAATTTACCAAAACTCAGCAAATAAGCAGAGTATACCGATCAATCCAGAGCTAGCTATGTAAGATGCAAAATAGTAAAGAAATGAATCATACACACATAACACATGAATTTTTAATGTGGAAACCCTGTTAAGGGAAAAAACCACTAGGACCAGTACCCCAAATTTTCACTCTTCTGAAGTGAGCCCTGTTAGGAGCCAACCCTGTTAAAGGTTACAAACACACTGTTAAGTGTGACCTTATTAGAAAATTTTACACATATAGGTTGTCACTTAGTATCAGGCATCTAATGCTGCCATCCTTGAATCAGCCTCTCTCTTAGAATGTCAATAGGCATTGGGCATATCCAATGATACTTTCATGAATCAACCTTTTTGGTACTCCTTGAGATGTACCTAAATATATAGAAGACTATTAAGTCCTGCTCGGTTGATGCTTCAATGGTTAAATTGAAACATTATGACCTATTCATATTGCAACTTAAATTGCATATTTTTAGATCTATTTAAGTACATTACCTCTCTGACCAATGTATTAATTTAATCCTTGTGCTCTATACTTTCTACTCTGTGATGCTGTGCTCACTGTTCGTCGGTGTCTGTAGAATTCCTTAGCTCTTCCTTCAGCTTGTTTGGTCAGCATTGCATGAAGTTGTTCTTCATCTATTTCTCTTCAGCATCCTCTTTCTATTCACTCCCCTCTAATCCCCTTTTTAAATGAATTAAGCTCGTCTCTTTATATAGAGACAATATTCATTGTTTCTTGGTTCTTGATTCTTGATTCTTGGCATGATAAATAGTCTAGCCAATTAGATTTAAAGCATAAATTCTAATTTGTCTCATAGATATCTTCTTGCCAAATGTACAAATCAGCTTTAAATAAATCACTTATCTCTAGTCGAATAAAATGAAGTAGACAACCAGTTAAGTCTATTTTTAGCTCTGCTAGCTAGATATTTTGTGGTTTTCTGAACTCTCTATTCTGTTGGTCACCACTGCAGTTGGTCGTCGGTGACAACTAACTATTCTATCGATGAGAATCCAGTTAGATTCATGATCTCTATCTATTGGGAAACACTGTATTTTCTTCCATTAGATTACTCTATTCTTTACTCGTTGGGCAACACTGTGACTCTGCTCGTCGGTAGTACTCTGCATTTCCTCTTTGGGTATCACTGTGACTTTGTTCTTTTTCTCTGTCTGTCAAGTGCACTCTGTCAATTTTTTTTGTTACTTAGTGAATACTTGACTTGTATGCTTTACCGATAGCATAGCCTTGGTTCCTTTGGTTCTCTGAATTCTTTAGCATTATTTACATGACCGTATAGATTATATTAATTTTACATCAATGAAAATATAATACATTAACTGATTTAATGCCTTACATAATCATCAACTTAACATCTTCAAACATTTAATCAGTTACATATCATCATATAAAATCAAGTAGAAAATGTAGGTGAACATAAAGGAGGAAATGTAGGAGATTATTAAAAGAAAAGAAACATTTAATAAGCCAAAGAAAAGACATCCAGGTGAAAAGAAGGTAAGTATATCTTTCTTTAACTTAATTTATCAATAAGACTTGCATAAAATATATATTAATAATAATATGAAATAAAATTGGGAGTAATAGGTTATGAAATCATGTATATGAAATAAATATTGAAAAATAGATTATGAAGTAAACTTATATTATTAAACATGAAATAACTCAAATATATTGATAATTAAGTAATAAATATATACATAGTCTATTTCTTGTTCACTCACTAATTACTATAAAGAGGATAGGGAGTGTGTATAGGAAGATGCAGGTAAATCAGTCACATGATGGAAAAATCCCAAGGTAGCTAGAGCCTCGAGGGAATCCACATGTAGACTGTGCAAGCATCCTAGTACAATAAATCTACCATCTTTCTTAAGTTTAGTAATTAGGAATGAGGTAAGGAATCAAGGCTTAAGTATGTATTATGAATTCAAGATTGTTCTTAATGTAATTTGATTTAAAGATTGTTCTTAATGTAATTTGATTTAAATACTTAAATATTAATCATTGGGAATCGACATTATCCTAGTGGCAAACATTATAAATTGTCATTCTTAAATTCAATCCAAACCCTAATTCAGAATTTTAGGACAAATTAAGTAAGGTCCTTCTTGGGTACATTACATAACTCACAAGGAACCAAGGTTTTCCTAACCCACAATCCACAACACTAACAAAGAAATATTGTTTCCAAACAACTATTCTTCAAGGAAAACTTAATAAACACATATAAACTCTTCCTTACTCATTAGAACATCCACAACACCCATTCTCTTTGATATAACTTCTCTCATAATAACATCTCCCCTTAAGACACTATCACCTCTACACCATTCATTTTTCTTAAAAGTGTTGTAATATATCCTATTTGAAGAGGATGGACTTCATATATGTGTACATCAACCTTTGACTCCAGAGGCTCAAATTCCTAAGGAACAACCACTCATTTGTTCCTATGACACCCCTTAAGGATACTTGCCTTATAAAGTCCTAGTTTGCTACTAGCCCTACTAATGAAGATTTTCCAATAAAAACTTCTATGTTTCCCAAATAGTCCCTAACACAAATAATAGTTTGGAACATCCTTTTGTTTCCTACATGACATACCACAAATTGGGCTTTTGGTCTATACTTTAGGGGTCCCAAGTTTAAATTGTCACCAAAGGTCTAATAGGTGAATTAGGTAACTTTTACAAAGAAACCCTGAAGAATGGGTTCGATCTCTTGAAACCAATAGTTTTTTGAAGTCTCCTGATTCCCCAATACACCAAATCCATAATCAGATTGGTTCTAGTACACCAATTTGTACTTCTGCAACTAAATTCTCATTCTACCGGTGACCAGTCACATTGAGATGCATGGTCCTTCCATTAGATTTTCTCCCATATACCTTCATCTCCCAACTTGAGAAGAAGTTGATTATAATGTACATTAAAGGACCTAATTTTCTACCAAAGGCCATATTTTTCCTATGGTGGAAAGTCAAAATACAAGCATTCTTCTATTAAAACCCTAGGTAGGCAAGGGTTTGATACTAGTCTACATAATAAAATGATAACGTCCTCACATGAGAATAAATAGAATTCAAATCAATTATAAAATAAATTTAATTCATTAGTCTACACTTCCATGTGCATCAGATCTATTCCTCAATCCATACAAGGTCGTACAACACAAAAAATAGTGAATGTGTGAGGAAAAGAAAGCAGTTGTATTGCTCCAACGTCCAAATTGTCAAAAAAAAATCTTGTCTCTAACACTAATGACATGGATAAGAATTTTTAAACTTTCTTAACTGTCCCCAACTTAAATTTGAACCAAAAATGGCTATTGGTAGGAATTTTCACATTTCATGTAAACGCTGCTTAAATATTGTCAAGTAACTTTTTGAGCAATTTTTGCATCTTTCACAAATTTGTATAAAACTACTACCTACCAACCTAATTAAATTTAAAATAGTTCATACATGAATCCAAACATTATTAAAGACCATATCCAACCTTTCAATTTGTTCCTATTGACCTTTGACCATAGTTGACCAAGTTGGCTTATACATGCCCAACAAGGTCAATGGCTTCATTT
Organism: Thuja plicata; assembly: GCA_018584345.1. NCBI lineage: Eukaryota > Viridiplantae > Streptophyta > Pinopsida > Cupressales > Cupressaceae > Thuja > Thuja plicata. Next base: position 1,333,350 of record MU223956.1, on the reverse strand, counting down.
GGCTTACAAAATGTATTCCAATCCTTAAAAAATGACATGAAATGGCTTTCAGGACCATATTAAAACAAACATAACTTTGAACACAACATGATTCTTCATGATCCCATGTGATTCTCAGGGTTTCCCTGGCCCACTCTCCTTTTCAGGTTTGGCTTTAATCGCCTCATAACACAATTACACTTAAGGAATATAAAACAAAATGTCTTTGTAATTGAAAATGTTCCTATCCTAAAATATGCCTAATTACCTTTAAGATGATTATCTCACAATTTTCTTTTCCTCTCAAATAACCACTAACTCATCTCCCCATTTTGCCCAATTTTTATACACAATTTTCCAAATATGGTGTAAAACCATATGATTTTACAAAATAACCATATACCCTATTTACAACACAAATATTATCAAAATGTATTAACAATCCTTTAAAATAGACCCTAACCCCTTATTTTTTGTATGGCTTATATTTACAAGCCAGAAAAGATGCATTTGAAACAATTTTAAACTTTATGGTTATCAGGTTAGGCATTTTAGGATATAAGATTTCAGTTTAATATGGGGGGATGAGATTTTAAAATATAATATTTTCCCTTTTGGTTATGAAAATCATGAGAAACTCAATGATAGAGTGCATGACACTAGATATTGGGGGTCGATGGTTCAAACCACCAACCCCCCTTTTAACTCTAAATAGGCCTTAGTCTTACTTTACATAAAAAAGGCACATCCACGTGTAACAACGTATAGTGCAATGGTCTATTAGAAAGGAGAGTTTGCAAGATATGGTATGTCACTAGTTTGACCATCATTGTAAACCATTTTGGTGAACACCAATCCAACCATTGACTTGATGCGACATAGGTGCCATGTGGTGCCCAATCATTGAGCCATGTGGCACAATATAATTATCCATTTGATGACACATGTCATGCCAATATTGGGCCAACTATGCACCTTGATATATCACCCTATCTTCCACATCAGTACCATGCCACTTGTCATGTCATGTTGAGATCATCATTTGACCTAGTCAACTAATTCTTTTTGGTAACTTTGATAGACCATATCTTTGTCATATGGGCTCCATTTGAGCTCATTCAATTTGCATTGGAAATATCTCAAAGAGATATTTTATTTGAGATCACTTTTTTTTTTTAATTTTGAGATGATCAAATTTTTGACTAAAATACTTCCCAAAGTTCCATGTTTGACCAAATTTTGTCTGGCCATAACTTCTGCATACAATATCCTTTTGACATAAGTCAAGTTGTGTAAATATTATACTAGAGAGCTCTATGAAATGGAATTAGATTTGTTGGATTTTGAGATTGTGAAATTTTGAGGTCTTCTGGATCCTCCTGGATCAACTAGGCTTTTCCCCTAAAGATTGGGTTTGAGATTCTTCCCCTATCTAGTTGAGGATTCCTAGGTTATCCTTAGAATTTTGAGATGGGGAAATATTTAGGAGATCGACGACATGTTTTGGAGAGATGATTTTTGTGGACCCTTTGAAAATTCTGAGAAACATATTGGTGTATGTGCGTATCTTTGTCAACATGAGACAATCCACTAATCTTCCATCTATTGTTTCAAATAATTCAAAGCTAGATATTTGGGTTCATGGAATTGAATTTGAATCTCTACCTTTTGTGTATTTTAATTGCAAAAAGAATGGTAATTGAGTATAATATTATATTTGTAGACAACCCAAAGTGAAACAACTACAAAAGTCTCGAGAAAGAAGATTCATGGTTTTAATGTAGAGGATAATGAAAAACATGTGAGTTCAAACCAACATGATTATGTAGAAGTTGGCAATCAGAAGAATGTTCCTCAAGTTAATAATTTGACTTAAAAATAGACCCATTCTACCAATTTTAAATTTTGAATGTGGGGAATATAGACCCAGAGACTGTAAATAGCTCATACCCCAAGAAATGAATTAGAGATATTTTCTAGGTTTTATTGGTGTAGTGAACCATCTAGATCCTTTTCCAACAAAGATTAATTTAATGTTGAATCTATCCAATGTGGAAAAAAGAGGGTGTGGAGCTAGAAGACGTTAATCTTGATTATTTTTTCCCGTCTCAACTATTGAAACTTCTTTGAAAGAGGAGGGCTTATTACCAGGAAGTAACCTTCAAATGTTTAGAAAATGATTAAATCTAATGATTCTACTGAGGATGATACTTCACTTAGCATTGTGAAATCTATAAATTAGTATAAGATCACTTCTTCATTGTGTGCCATCAGAACAAGGAATAGGTTGAAAGAAGACTATGGAGATCAGTCAAACAATGTTGGAATGACTACATCTATGAAAAAGAATTATAAGAAAAGAAAGTTGGATGTGGCTAATGGGCTGGAGAGGAAATTTCCAAAAATGTACCTTTTGGGATCACCTTCCTACTTCAAATGAAGATTCAATATTTCAAAACGTTGTCTTATTTACTAGCCTTTATCCACTCCTTATATCTTTTGAGAATATATGGTATTTTTATCATTGATGTCAAAGCTTGTGATCTAGAATCTTGTGCTCTAGATGATGTACTATATTGATCTATTGTATATGGTGTGCTATGATGAGTTGTGTTGATATACAATATTTTTCTAGATCCTACAATATTTTCTTTTGAGACAACAATGGAAGATAGTTAGTGCAAGATAATGAAGATTAAAAAATTTTATTGTCTTTTATGTTCAAAATTTATTTCAAGCATCTTTTCTATCCATACATTGATGCAATATGTTACAAGTTTTAGATATGTCACTTCCATTCAGATTTTGTATAGATTTTTTTGATCATGTTCTTTCAGTTGGTACTAAATGTAATGTATATCAAGACATGGTCTTGGTTGTGGAATTCCTATCGACACTGAAATATATCTTACAACTCTTTATTCTTCAAAAATTATGCTATGTAATGAACTTATCTTATATATGATCTATTTATGGGTCTTATGGTAATGTGGAAATATGATATTAATGTGTGACATATCCTTTGGGTCTTGTGTTAATGTGTTGAGCCATAATTAATATTTCAAAATTGTCCTTCAAGATGACATGTTTGTGAGCCTCACTTATTCTGGATTTCTATTATTCTATAGGTATATATAGAACATATGTTTGGTTAAAAATAGAGAGTGTGGGTGATGAGAATTGCAAAGATGAGTGAATGTGAGCATTAGTTAATGTGAAAAAAGAAAAAGATAGCCGATAGAAAGTAAGCAATAAGAAGAGATATAATAAGTAGTAATACAAATCTTATGTGTAGAGGTTGTGGATAATTTTGGTAGAAGATTCCTAACCAGATCTGTTGTAGATGGTTATTGTGCTCTTAATTGGAATAAAATCCATGCATATCTAGATGAAGCTCCTTCAATTCATTTTTATTATAAATCTATTTAGTCATAATTATTTTTGTATTGGATATGATAGTCAGACAGTGAGCCACCCTTTTAAAAAATAACCTTAACTAGTGTTACATTACTAAGAATTAACACTCTCCATGGTTTTTCCCATCTTGAGATTTCCATGTAAAAATTTGGCATTCATTGTGTATGGTATTCTTATGTAATTTCATGTTCATATCTATTTTGATTATCGAATTGAATTAAAGTTTCTTTGGATAAATTAAGTTCAAGAAAAACATTTAATGAGAACTAGTTCACCCCCCCATCTCTTTGTTATTTGGACTATTCAAAAATTAGTATCAGATCTTGTTCTCTTTCAGATAGAGATTAATCAATTGAAAAAGATCTTGGTAGGTTTAATATATTATAGGATAATATTACTTCGATGAAGGGATGAGGACAATGATAGATGATATTAAATGCATAGAATCTGAAAATGAAGAATTAAAAGAAAACCTCATGGATGCAAATGATTGTATCACCAAGATAAGGAGAAAATCTAGAAATTCAAAGCAATACACAAAGAAGCCAGCAATGAATTAAAGGAATCAAAATAAATTTTTTTTAATTTGAATCTACTATTAGAATAATGTAAGAAGACTGAAGAAAATCTCAAAGATACCATCAAATGTAAAATGGAAGAAAATGAAAGTTATACCAAGAGTTAAGGAATCTAAAATTAGTAGCAAGAGTATGTGAGAGTAGAATAATTCTAGGAAAACTTTTTTCTGTGTAGAAAATCCACAAGGATAAGGAAGGACTAGGTTTCTCTAGTGAAAGCTCAAATCAAAACATCAAGGGTTAAGACAAAGGAGTTGAATTTGAAGAAATATCTAACGTAACAAAAAAGGTATGAAACATTGAAACACCTACAAAAAGACCTTTGATAAAGCAACCAAATGCTTAAAGGAACTTATAATTTAATGGTTATTATTTTCAATGAAAAAAAAATTGGAGATAAGGTTGTAGAGTGTAGAAGAAGGAAGGAACAATGTATACAAAGTTTTAACTATCACAAGTTTTGTCATAAAGAAAGTCATTATACAAGTCAGTTATCTAATCCCACAAAAATGAATGGAATGGTCTAGAGTTCAATCAATAAATTAAAGACAAAGGAACAGTAGATGTTAAAAATATTTTCAATCTAGACATTATGCTAATAGATGCATATATATAATTGTTACCCAAATTTTCCTATCCTGTGCAATTTGGCCATCCTCTATGTTTCCCGCCCAAAAAATGGCTACCCCCCTCTTTTCAAAAGTCTTTTCCTTGTCTCATCGCATAGTCACGGTGATTTTATGCTCAATTCATTCAGTTGCACGAGTGCGCGACGAGCTCCCAATCACAGTCGTCGCGCAATCGCGATCTATTTTTGCAAAGGTCTTTTCTGTCTGCGAGTGAGCGACGAGCTCAAATTGGAATGCATCATGCAGTCGCGCTGACGGTTTCAACAGGCCAAAAGGGTCCGCGACTGAGTGACCAAAGGATGTGAATGCTCATTGCTCAATCGCTACAGTTGTCACATGAAAGGAAAAGAGGCTGCGGGTGTGCGACGAGCTGGAGGAGCAGAGTAGTCGCGCGGTCGCCAAGCAATAAAGGTAGACTGAATGCTGCTTACGAATGCGCAACCGAGGAGAAAAGCTGCTTGTCGCACAATCACCGATGTTTCAAAGTGAACAAGAGATGGCTCACGATTGAGCGATTGAAGAAAGACTGGGTGTTGTCGCGCACTCGCCGATCGAAGGGGAGAAAGAAAATGTTGCTCGTGACTGAGCGATTGAGAAAAGAGCTGCTCGTCGTGCACTCGCTGAGTAATAAAGGCAAAGTAAAAAGGAGCTCGCGACTGTGTGATTGATGAATATAAAAGGCCTCGTCGCTCAGTCGCGAAGTAATGAAGATAAAGAGTGGGGTCCACCTTCAGTTGTGAAGTCGCATGAAGGTTTCAGCAGTTAGTAAAAAATGTCTTCCGACTTGGCTACCATCCCTTGGTCGCCTTGTCGCCAGAACAGAGAGGTGACTCAGCTTCCCCAGTGTGCATCAGATGGACTAGTGGCCATGTGACAGGTGGCATATGACAGGTGGATGTGGGTCCTTAGTCGGGTGATCGCCAGACAGGGGAAACGGATCACACGACTAGGCGACTATGTTTCTTTACCCTCAGTCACGGGATCGCTGGATATTTTAAGGGTAGCCTCAATTTTCAAGCGATTAAATGTCAGTCGTCCGATGCAAAGCACAGATGATCCAACGGCGGACGCGTGGTCGGGTGATAAAAGTGCCCTATAGAGAAAGTACTCCTGACTCAGCGCCTTGGGGTAGTCGGGATGTTGCTAGAAGGATTAGGGGACACGTGTAACTATTTTGAAAAGTCAAAGGGCTCATACTTGGTTCTCCCGACTTGGTGACTTACTATTGTCACGTGGTCTCGAGACGAAGGGTTAGCATTTGGCGATCAGGCGACAAGCCGTGGCGGTTAAAGATGACAGTTAGGCGCTGGGTCGCTAGAAGAAAGGTGAGTTAAGTGAAATGCCTCATGACTTTGATTTCACATAGTCGGGATGTCGCTGGATCTGGCTCAAGTTAAACAGAGGTAAATAAGTGCTTTTTCGCCAGGTCGTGAGAATTTACCATGGTTAAGGTCTGATGCTCACGACAAAGAGACTAGCCGTTGGTCGCGTTATTGCTGGACTTTGAATTTAAATATTTGGCGGAAGATTTGGCACTGTGAACACTTGGAAGCCATGGTTCCTCTGTGCTTGTGTTCCAGAATTGATCAGGGAGGTTTCAGTTGCAGAAGGCCATGCATAGTGAGTCTGTTGATCCCAGATTTAGATTTGTTCGACGGAGAAAAAGAAAATTTAGAGACGTGGAAGGATACAGAGTCCAATCAGAAGTTATTGCTCTCGAGGAGTTGGCAGAAGGACAGGGTCATGATCGATGAGTCATTGACAGGGGATTGAGCGGCGGCCGTCAAGGGTCATTTCCCATCCTGGGGGACTGTGATCAGTTGGTGAGCATTCATGACAGAGGCTATCTGCAGAGTAGAGCTAATGGATCTAGGTTGCTTGTTCACGATGCATAATCAAGTACAGGGATGGGCGCAAGATAGAGGATCTGATCTGATCGATTCACCTTGGTGCACATTTATGACCAAATTAGATTTTGTACTAGGGTCAATTATTCTATTGTAAATCTGTAACCCTAGTTAGGTTCTGAGACTCCTGCCTACGTGCATGGGAGTATAAAGAGTTTTTTGAGAGCCGTAGTGCTCAGATTTTGGCATTTTGTAAAGAGAACTTGTTCTCTCTCAGAGTTATCTGAGGCATTCTTTCTGCCCTCTGGCTTTTACATTGTGTAATTCTCTCATTGATCATGCAAACTGTTGGAAGTACTTTGTGATAATCTTTCATATCCCTATGCTTCCTGGTTTGTGTTATCTCTTATTGGATCAAAGCTTATGAATGCTATTAATGGACATTGGGGTTCCTAGTTCCTCTCATTTTCTGCAATTCTGTGTGTTACTGTGTCTGAT
>MU223956.1:1234047-1320692 GCA_018584345.1 Thuja plicata | reverse complement strand
CTAGAACCTGGAGGTCTCATCTCGGTTAGCATAAGGTCCCACAACCTTGAGATGATTCCCATGTTATACTGGATTATCAAGACCAAGAGAGCTTGAGATCAGAGGCGCAAATTCAATGTATAACAATAATTGCTCCAAAAAAATTTTAAAATGAAAAGAAAGTTGTAAAATAAGATTAATCTAAGAAGAATATAGTCATGGTATTGAATAAAAAGGAAACATGAAGATAAATCATTTGTGGCACTGAATCTCAGTGCAAGTACTTCTAGAATTTGAGCCAACTATCTTGGCTCAGGGAGAGTTTTGTGATACATATCCTATCGATTCTCCCTCTCCAAAGTAATGTATGATGTATTTTTGAAATAATTAAGTTTACACCAATATATTGAAAAGATAAGAAAAATTGTTGGTATCATTGATGTACCTTTTGGCATCAAAATAATCATGAGAAAATAAGGATAAAAGGGTATAACTTCAAATTGATTCTCATAGTTAACGAAGAATAAAATGAAGTGTTGTAGAGAAAAATAATTTGAAGAAGAAAAGTCAAGCGTGATCATGGAATCCAAGTTGGTTGTCAGAGAATCTAGCATCAATATTTCATAGAAATGGATCAGGGTTGAATTGGATGAATATGATCATAAACATATAAGGGAAATGGAAATTGGGTTAAACGTTAATTAGTTGCAAAACATTAGAACCTTGGGTAATGATATGTGGGGAGAACTACCCTAGTTTTCTGAAATACAATCTATCTCATTTCTATTAAGTTTAAGGATGGCAACATCACTTTGGACAAACCCTATCAGATCACTAAGGAAGACATTGAAACTATTGCTATATTTGGCAACATTGATGACCTCCTTAGGAAGAAAAAAGATGAGATATAGAGATGTTGAGGAACAAACAGATATTGATAAAGACCCCCAAGCTTTACTTATAAACAACATTTTGATCCTGTAGTTAGATGGATGTGTGCTCTGGTTTGATATTATCTGGTGTTATGCCTCTCAATCATTTTGAGGAGGTTTTCTCCTTTATTCAAAAGGAATTAGAGGTTATCATTGGTGTTTCCCCTCTAGAACCTAAAAGGAGGAAACGTAGTACAAAGCAAAAATAAGTTATCAATTTATCTCTGAAAAGAACAATAAGGAAGAAGAGCCTCTATATGAATCTAACTCTTTCAATTCATGTGAAATATAATCTATGTTGGAAGGATGTGATTTGAAAAATATTGGTGAATAGTGATATTCCTTCTCTCTACTTTGTAGGCCTAAAATTGAAGATGTTTTTGTTGATTAGCTACTCAAAATGGGTATTGTTGTTTCTATTATTTTTGACTTGTTATCGAATGGTCTGGTAGAATTTGTTGAAAAAAGGTTGTTGCGGGAAGGATCTCAAGGACATAAGATCAAAAATATGATTGAGAAAATATGTGTCAATGTCAAAAAAGTTGTCTAGAGACATGGGTGAGAGAAATGCTTGTATTTTTGAAATGTCTAACATCTACAAGAATTGCCTTTAGTGACCCAATTCTATTGATGATTTTAGAAGAAAAATTGAATCCATTGAATCTTAATTGAATGATATTGGAAAGAATTTTTAACTTTTCAAAAATAAAGATGGAAAACAAAGAATGAGAGATCGTACTTTGCAAGATAAACTTTATCTATTTAGAGATATAGAGAAGACATTCTTAGAAATTTCTATTCTGTTAAAGAAATTATTGAAGTATGGTTGGATCATATCTCTAGAGTAATTTTTTATGTAGAGAAATGCAAACAATAGTACCCATTTATGAATAATATTTCTTTATCATCTTCATTTGATTTATTGGTTCTACATGAGAGTATGTGTACAAGAATGATGTCTATACTGAAAGATTAGAAGAAGATTCTTCTAATTGTGAAAGAAAGGTACAAGAAAAAATTTCTTGTGAAAAGTTCAATTTTTACTTGATTTCCTTACATTGTTCTTGATTGGCCCTTTGCCTTTGATGGAAAAAGGGACAAAAAAACAAATTTCTTGACAAAGGGGGATTTTTGAATTTTTTGGCAGTTTTGAGATTTTGTTGTTTTGTCATCAATGACAAAAAAAGAGATTGTTGAGAAGATTTTGCATAGTTGTCATTGATGTCAAATTATATGATCTAGAATGTTGTTCTCCAAATTATGTACAATAATGATCTATCTTATATGGTGAGATATGATGAGTTGTATTGATATACAATATTGATCTATCTTGTAGTATTTGTTTTGGGACAATAGTGAAAGACAGTTAGTGCAGAATAATGAAGATTAACCTTTTGGTATTGGCTGTTGTGATATGTTATAGACATTTATTCAATTGTGTATTGTCATTGATGTTACACATGTATTTACACTTATATAGTGATGTTACACAAATGTCTACATTCAGACTTAGCACAGTTGGTGAATAGAATGAGTTATTTAGTGTTGACTGAGTTCAGTCAGGCATTGAAGAAAATTCGGTGTTGACCGAGTCACTTAGGCATTTCAGTCTTGGTTGGGCATTCAGTGGAAACCGACTAACAGTGATTTATATTTTATAATTAATTGGTTATATGAGGTTGAATGAATTGTGATTTATTATTTAGAAGTATATTCAAGCTGAGTTGACAGGGCTTATCATATAAATGAAAGGTCATGTTTGGATTGTGTGTGAATGTGCAAGAGGAAGAGAAAGTGGAAGTGTGGAATTTTGTGATATGAAGAGTGAATGCAAAATCAGATAGAATTCTAATTGAGTACAGATCACTCAGAGCTGCAATAGAACATCTGATCAACAAGGATCCAATTATAATCAGAATAGAGATCTGAATCAGCAAAGATAGTTTCTTACACATACAAGTCAATTCATTGTTAGAACACAACAAAATGGAATAGCAGAAAGAAGAAATAGATCCATCATGGATTGGGCTAGAACCTTAATGATTGAAAAGAATGTTGCTGCCAAATACTGCAAGTGCCAATGATAGGAAAAGCACTAGTAGTGGAGCTTTCTTTCTTGGAAAGAGGTTAGTATCATGGACTAGCAAGAAAAAAAATTGTATCTCTTAGTCTATAGCAGAGGGAGAATATGTTTCTATAGCAGTGAACTATTCAAACATCATATGGATCAAGAAGTTATTGTCAGGAATGAAGGAATAAGTAAAAGAGTTAGTTATTATCTACTGTGACAACACCAATGTCATTAACATTTCAAAGAATCTTGTGATGCACACCAAAACCAAGTATATAGCAATAAAGTATCATTTTTTGAGGGAATTGGTACAAAATAAAGAAGCAAGGTTAGAATATGTGAATACCAAAGAACAAGTTGCAGACATATTCACCAAACCTTTACCTAAGGATGTATTCTTTTATCTTAGAGGAAAGCTAGGGGTTCTTCCCCTTACTAAAGCACACTAAAATATAGTTTAATGATGCATCAAATCGAGTGAAAGTGAAGATATATCATTTGATTCAGGTACATCAGAGCACATTGCAGATGAATTTGTACATTCAGGTATATTACAATTACAAAGTGAAATAGTATTAAATATTGATATTTGTGGAGATGGTGTCTTTGGCATCTATTGTCAAAGAGCGAGAGTTTTCTATAATACATAAGAACAAGATAAAAGAGGGAGAATTTTTCTATAATACAGTAAGAGGGAGATTTTAATGTCAGAGGGATTTTTTGGATGAGAATCAGAATGAAGCTAAAGATATTAATAAAAAATTTATGTTTCTCTACAATTCTTTGTATTATGACATGTTGTGTTGCCATCAATGCCAAAGAGGGAGATTATTAAAGACAATTACTCAATTATGTATTGGCATTGATGTTACACATGTAGTTACACTTATGCAGTGATGTTACACAAATGTCTACATTCAGACTGAGCACAGTTGATGAATAGAATGATTTATTTAGTGTTGACCGAGTTCAGTCTGGCATTGAAGAAAGTTCAATGTTGACCGAGTCACTCAGGCATTTCAATCTTGGTCGGGCATTCAGTGGCACCTGACTAACAGTGATTTATATTTTATAATTAATTGGTTATATGAGGCTAACTGAATTGTGATTTATTATTTATAAGTATATTCAAGCTGACTTGATAGGGCTTACCATATAAATGAAAGGTCATGTTTGGATTGAGTGTGTGTGAAAGTGCAAGAGGAAGAGAAATCAAAAGTGTGGAATTCTGTGATATGAAGAGTGACAGCCAAATCAGATAGGATTCTGATTAGTACAAATCACTCAGAGCTGTAATAGAACATCTATTCAGCAAGGATCTAGTTATAATCAGAACAAAGATTTGAATCAACAAAGACAGTTGCTTACACATACAAGTCAATTCATTGTTACTTTATAACAATTGTAGTAGTTTTCTAAAATATCTTAACAGAGTAGACTTAACAGTCTTTTTGTAAATCCTCTCACAAGGTAGCATTTTTATGTTGAAGTGTTAAAGACCTCTAACAAGGCCACTCCTCACAGGGTGATTAAATTCTTTAACAAGGTCACACCTAAAAATCTATTATTGTAACCTTTCACAGGGTTGGCTCCTAATAGGGCTCACTTCAGAAGAGTGAAAAATAGTAACTAGTTACATTGGTGGTTTTTCCCATATTGGGTTTCCACACTAAATCTTGGAGTCAGCTATGTATATGTTATTTGTTTTATGCTTTATGTTTCTACACTTAATCTTTAAAGTATAATTGCATTGGATATTATAAAGATTGCTTTGACACCCGAGTTACAGAAGAATATCTTAATTAACCGAGTGACAGTGTCAAAGTATTTAAAATATCTAAGGGACAAAGGATTTTTTTTGGAGTAACTGATTTACCCCTCCTCTCTCAGTTACTTATCTCATTTCCAACAGTGTTCAAATCTTATTTTGGGTATCTTTTCCATTTGGACATTCATGCAATATGATGACATTCATTCAATTACTTTAAGATTATGAATTTTTTTTGTTAATCGTGTTCCTCTGGTTGATTTTATATTTAATGTATATCAAGACATGATCTTGGTTGTGGGATTCACATCAGCACCAAAATATATCTTATAATTATTTATCCTTCATTGATTATGCTATGTAACAAACTTATCTTATGTATGACCTATTTATGGGTCTCATAGTAACATGAAAAGAAGATCTTAATGTGCGACCTATCCTTTGGGTTTAGTGCTAGTGTGTTGAGCCTTCATGAATATTTAAAAATTTTCTTTCAAGCTAATGTGTTTGCTAGGCCAACTTATTCTAGTTTTTTATTATTCTATAGTTATATATAGAACTTATTTTTACTTCAAAATAGAGAGTGTGGGTGAGGCAAATTGCAAAGATGAGTGAAGATGACCATTGGGTAATGCAAAAAATTAAAAGATAGCCAATAGAAATCAAGAGATAAAAGAGAAATAATCAGTAGTAAAACAAAGATTGTGTGAAGAGGTTGTGGAGAAGTTTGGAAAATGATTCCTAAATAGATCTATTGCAAATGGTTATTGTACTCTTAAACAAAACTGAATTCATGCATATGTAGATGCAACTCCATTAATTCATAGTGATCATAAGACTATTTTTTAATTCATTATTTTTGTATTGGTTGTGATAGTCAGACAATGAGCCTACCTGGAGTGAGCCACCCTTGTTAAAAAATCACCTTAACTAGTGCCAATTTAATTGGTTTTACATTATTGAGGATTAACATTCTTTGTGGTCTTTCAAATCTTATATTTTCCAAGTAAAAAAATTTTGTTCATTATTTATGGTATTCTTATACTCTTTCATGTTCATATTTGTTTTGATTATCTGATTGAATTAAAGTTTTTATGGATTAATTAAGTTCAAGAAAAATATATTACGATAATTGATTCAACCCCCTCTCATTTATCCAATTTGTTCAACAATATCTATATTATCTTGTGCTTATTGACATATCATACTTCTATGTGTTCAAATGTCTAAAAATTTAGATATCTATCTATTTTCCAATACAATTCATACACAAACTCCCATAGAGTTTATGTGTGTTAACAAAAATTGAAATGAACATGCAAGATATCATGAACCATATTCTATTCCAACCATAAGAAAGGAATCCACAATGCATTCAATCATTATATAAAATGGAACATTTCTTCATAAAGGTACAAACAAACTTTAAAAAACACTTAATTTTATTGTCCTCCTATCTTTCAAGATCTTCTATGAATATTCAATGTGTGTGCTCTCAGATTTGTAGCACAAAGACAAAGAGGATATGGGAAAATGGAGATGGTTGACAGATTATAGCTATGATAATGGATATGATATGGATGCAGGAGCATCCGAGGGTCATAACTTTTGACTCAGATGTGTGTTCTGGCTAAAATTTTATAGGAAATTCTATGAGGAGGAGTTATTTGGATTTTTGATGACGCACAACTTGATCGGTGGCCATTTTGACATCTTTTTGGGAACCATAAATTTCATCTTGGCCATGAAAATTGGCTTTTCCTATTTTTTCTGGTTTTTTAGAATTTTGTTTTTTGTAATAAATCTTAAATCATGTTTCCAATTTCGTGGATTAGTTGGAAATTTGTCTTTCCTTAGTTGGGGGATTTTCTTGGGAAAAATCAGGATTCGTAGGATGAGTTTATAAAATTACTAAAAAAGAAAAAAAGAAAAAAGAAAAAAAAAAACTATTTTTTTTTCTATTTTTCTCGAAAAACTGTCAAATATGGTAATTTTTGGAATTGTAATAAGTTGGAGTTTTTTCATTGTTGAGGTAGAGTAGATTGGATAATTTTAATGAAGAGTTTGGAGTTTTGAGAATTTTTGTTGCGTTTGTTTTCTAAGTTATTGTTCTTAAAGGGCTAGGGCTACATCATTTGGTATCATAGCAGGATGATGGCTAGAAGAGGTAGAGAAAGAGGAAAAGGTCTTACCCAAATGTAGAGAGATATGATAATTCCACAAAGACAAGTAGCAAAACTCATGAAGTGATTGGAAGATCGAAGATTACAAAGAAGAAAAGATGAATCCGATGGAGAGGTGAGCAATGAAGATGAAGAAATATAATGAGCAAGTTTCGTAGAGAGGATTCTCATGGCCTTAGAAGGAAAAAGTGAAGTGATGAAGGTTGATGTTTCAGACAATGCAGGTAGTCTTAAGCCATAGGAATTGATAGATTTGGTGAATGATATGGGAAATTTTGTTGAATGGAAGTCTATGATAGAAGAAAAGAAGATGAGGTTTTCATGCACCAAGTTAAAGGGACATGTGATAATCTCTTGGGATCATCTCCAAAATGAACAAACAAAGAAAAGAAATTATAAAATAAAGACGTGGAGAAAAATGGAGAAAAAGTTGTGAGAAAAATTCTTACTTGTGGATTATGCTCAAATAATCTTCCGAAGGTTTTAGAATTTGAAATAGAATTTGTCTTTGTGCAAGATTATACAGATGAATTTTACAAGTTGTCCATTCGTATAGAACATAAAGAAAGTAATGAACAGATAGCTACAAGGTATGTGAACAGCTTGAAATTCACTATTCAGGATGAGCTAAGCATGCATCCAATCAACTGCTTGGAGGATGCCTATCAGTTGGCCCTAAAGGATGAAGAAAATAAAAATAGGGAGTACAACTAGAGGAATAGAGGAGGATGCAAAGGTACATCAACCCCATTTCGAGAAGGCTTGAGTTCCAGTCAAGGAAGTGAGACACAAGAAGAATCTCATCAAACTCTGTCAAATCAACAAAGAGGAAGGGGTTTTCAATGTGGTAGATGCTATGGTAATAAAAGAGGATGGGAAGGCCAAAGAAATCCATTCACTTTTTTCAGACATGGAGAAGGAGACAAGGCCTTTGAGTGTTCCAATTTCAACATGCAAGATGGAAATCAAGGAATACCGTCTAGACTGAACCTATCCCAAGTTGACAATGAAGGATCTGAACAAGAAGTGACTCTAGATATCATATAAAGCCTCATGATGAGGAGGACAATGATTATTCCAGAAAAGGAGGATAGAGAGGATAAAGGAGCTGATGATTCATGGCTCAGAACTAACATATTTTGAACAAGGTGTACCTCATATGGAAAGGTATGTCAAGTAATTGTTGATGGAGGAAGTTGTGAGAACATGGTTTATAAAGAAATGGTGGAGAAACTAAATCTATAGTGTAAAAAACACCCTCACCCATATTAGATTACATGGTTAAAAAATGGCAATGAAGTTACAATATATAAGAGGTGCCTTGTTAAATTTTCTATAGGAAAGGTCTACAAGGATGAGTTATGGTGTGATGTGATTCCAATGGATGGATGCCATGTCCTCTTAGGTTGGCCCCGGTAGTATTATAGAAAGGTTATTCATAATGGAGAAAATAATACTTACACCTTCTGGAAGGGTGGATCTAAGGTAATCTTGTTACCTCTCAAGGATGATGGAAAAGGTGAAAGTATGCTATCTGAAAAGGAACTTGTCAAAGAGATGAAATTAATAGGGTTTTGTTATGCATTGGTAGTGCAAAGAGGGAAAGATGAAGACTTGAAAATACCGTAATAAGAAGTTGTGGTTTTGGAAGAATATTCAGATGTTATTCCAGAGGAACTACCTGATGGGAATAAATACATTGAAAATAGATCTAAATATATCCAAATGCATTCAAATGAAATCTATAAGCATGAAAATGTGAATGTTTTTTTTACTTTTAAAGAAATGTTGTGATTTTTTTTAATTTTTGATATATAAATGCAATAGCATAAAATAAATCTACTTTTAAATGCATGGAAGATCCAACATGAAATGTGAATCTAACACCAAAAAAGAAAGAGTTGTCTATCACGGGTTCACTAAAATGTAAGGTGGAAAATGGATATCTTTAGATAGGGTGTTATGATAACAAATGTAGATCTAGATATGTTTGCAAAGGAAAATGGAATAAAATACAGACCTCCAAAAAAAAAATCTATTAAAAACCCTATCAAATGGTCTCAAAAACTGTTGATTTTCACCCTCCTAACACTGAAACTATGAGATCTACAAAACTTAAAAATATTTTTTATTTTCTAAGTTAGGTCAACCTTGAGCTCTTTGTTGGGGCACAATTGTGCCCCAAAATTTCATCCTTGACCCGCACTTCTCCAATAGAAATTCTGGTCACAGATCCTGAAATTTGGCCGAAAAGGGTATCCAAATATGCTCTATAATTCACCATCTTTTTCCTGTACCTGCAAGAAAAAAGGTTTTGTTTTTTTGGGGGAGAGGGGTTTTCCTTGGTCAAACCCTAGTTTTGGAATTAACCTTTAAGTAAAATTGAAATTGCATAAATAAACAAATTCACCTTGCTTGTATAGAAACCCTTGTGGAGGATTCAAATCATTGGATCCACAAGTATGTATGCTCCAAAAGAGGGTTGAATGTAGAATGTAGGATATAGGATGTCTCAAATCAATTACTTGTATATCTTCAACACCAATCTTGAATGGATCTTGGAATAAGAAGAGGCTTGCATAGATGTGGATGGAGAAATCTTCAACAAGAGGGCTCCATTGAGCTTGAATCCCTTAATGGCTACCAATGGATCTCCTTGATGAATTGAATGTTTGAAAGTCTTTGATTTATTTAATGCTTGAGAGTAGATGCTTGCTTCAATAGATTTTCCATAGAGTTGTATTTCACACTTAGATTTCACTTAGAGAAAATGAGAGGAGAAGGCTTCATTATATATGAATCTAGGGCACAATCTTCTAGAGAGGCCTACACATGAGAATTAAATTCTAATTAGACCTATACCCTTAGAAGTGGACCTATATTAAATATAATTTCAAGTTTTGTTGCCTAAAAAAATGAAACAACCAACCCTGAAGTGAGAATTAAATCTTTCCAAAGCCTGACATTCGGAAACTTTGGGATCCTAAAACTTGGACCCTGGGTCAAGGTCAAGGTTGACCTTGACCTAGGTCAAGGTTGAGGTCAACCTTGACCTAGAAGTTTGACCTTGACCCCGAGGTCAAGAATCTCATAATTACATAGCAGAAAGCTAGAAAAGGTAGATGAAAAGTCAAAAATAGGGCAGAATCAGGGGGAAAATGTAAATCCAAGTCAAAGACCCATTCAAAGCACTTTTCATGACCCAAAAGCACTTACTTAGAGGGCTAAACCATTGCTAAATGGAAGTCCTTCCATTTTTTTATGACACATTTAACCCCCAGTTTACCAAGGGTATGGACTTGATGCAAGCTCTTGGTAAAGGAGATCATAAAGAAAAGATAATATTATTGAAATCAAAGGGACAAAGCAATCCTCAAGCCCCTAGGGAATCAAGTCCTTGTCAACCCCAAGATTACAAAAAGAGAGACATCACCAGTCAAAGAGAAAGAGAAAGAGAGGAGTGGCTAGATCACCCTGTAATATGTGTGTATCTCATTGTGAACCACAAAAAGGGAGAGGATGGCCCACCAAGCAAGCACTTGATAGTCACCCCATAAAGTTGTGCGCCTTCTAGCTACTTTGTGCATGTATGCAGTGCATCTTCTTATAGCTTTTATGAAGTACCTCATATCCATATCTTCAGGATTTAGCAACTTATGTGTGTTACCTTCTGAGGTTTTTGCATATTTAATTGAAATTGAATGCATATCTCTTCATGGTCTAGCAACTTATGTGTGTTACCTTCCAAGGATTTAGCATGCTGCAAAACAAAAGGTTAGAACAAAAATGCCTAATATAGAATGAGGGAGGCTGTATATATGCCCCCCTCCTGAAGATGGAAAAATATGTACTATTTTTACATGTTAAGGAAAGAAAAGAACAAGGATAAACCCTCCTTCAACAACAAGGCAATATCTATAGACAACACCAAGTCCAAGCCAAGAAGGTCACAGCTCCTATGAGGCCATGGAAGGGTCAAATGCAAAGAGATATCTGTAGACACCTAAAACTGGTTCATTGCCTATGCCCCCTTTTTAACATGTCTTCTATATTGTGTGTTTGATCTTTATCATTCACTAATATTGTGTCATTCTTCCATGTCATCAATTACTAACAATTCTACTTTCTCTATCAAATCGATCATTTTCTGAATCATTTCCAAACCTTCCTAAACCGATCCTATTTGATCCTAAACCATTCCAAATCTTTCTAAAGCAGTTCAAACCCTTTGTATTTTATTGCTAAGCTTTTATAGAATTTTCTAGAGTCATTTTTGACCATTCTGGGGCATTGTCCAAGATCACCGATGCCTAATTAACCCAATTTCAAGCTAATCGATCAAATTCTAATTCCAATTCAATCAATCTTGTCATCATTTCAGGAGCATTTTCCAAGATCATCGATGCTTCGTATCCTTTCAATTAACCATTTGATAACACTGTCAAAGATCATCGGTATTATCCCTATCAATCTATCAATTTCAATTCAACAGTGTTGTTCATTTTTGTCAATACTATTTCTAATCATGATTTTGGAAACATTTTCAAAGATCATTGATGTTTCCCCATTTCCCCATTCCCATTTCAATCTTGCGATGCCATCAAATTTCATTGGCGCTTTTTAATAATTTCCAATCATTATTATCTGGGCGCATTGTCAAAGGTTCATCGATGCCTCGTGATTTCCTTAACTATTCCAGAACCCTCAGAATTAACCCTAATCATTAGCAATATCATCAAATTCCTTTCAATTTGACATCAACACCCTCAATTTAACCTATAATCCACTAATTTCCCCCTATGGATGAATAACCCTTAATTTATCCTAAGTCCTAATTGAATAAATAAACAAACTTTATTTATTCCCTATTTCCCTAAGTCTCCAATAATTAATTAATTTTTATTAATTAATTAGCTAATTTCCATTTATGAGATTTTTATAATTTCATAAATCAAATTTTGATTTTGAGGAATATTTGAGAATATGGGATTATTGATTTGATTAAATATTCATAATCTCACCTAAATATCATATCCCTTAATTGAGGATTCTTATCCCTATTAAGGTGCTTCCTAAATATCTCCAAATATTTTCAATATCTCTCCCCCATTTCATGCTTTGAAACATCCTACCAATCAAAATGTTGGTTTGTGCATTGATTTTGTGCAATCTCACCTAATTGATCCCCATTTTCTATAAAATGGATTCATTTCTCTCATTCAAGTTTGAACCACTATCTCCTAGTAATTTCCATTATCAATTCAAGATTTCAAGTTCTTTTTGCAATTGGTGTTTGTCAAAGAGCAACATATCAACCTCTATGGAGAAGAAAGGAGAGAATTTGAGCATCACTTGAAGGGAGTTCTTATATTTTTTGCATATTGTTTATGAATTCCTATTTCAATGGCTCTAATGTTAGATTAGTTAGGGTAGCATATTTTTTAGGGTTTGTGGTTACCTGGATATGCTTCTAACCCCTTTTCTGATCTTACATTTGGTGAACTTGACATGCTCACTTTTTGTATTTAGAAAACACTTAACTTTGGTGCTTGAAATGAACCTTTTTTCTTTCATGTCTTGAATGTGTTTTCTAGATTCTAAAACCCTAAGAATGAAATGAGCATATCCTCTCCCCTCACCTTCATGGATCTTGGGTGTAAGAGAAACTCATATCATTCTTTTAGAGTGGCTACCTCCCAAGTGCTTTAGTAGAGCCAGTGAGAGTGGATGCCCAACCGGGGATAGGCTAAAGCCAAGCCAATCCAACCAGGATATAAATATGCCATTGTGATTAATCTCTCAATGGATGGGTGTTGAATGCATTATACTGGTAATAAGATCTCCCTCAGTACCCTTATGGTGCATTAAAACCTACAGAACATAACTTTTGTAGGCTGGGAGGCCTCCTTAACGGAGCTAATATGCCGCATGTATAATCACCCGAATGGATGCCCTTATTAAACACCATGTTTTAGTAGCCAAAAACCTTCTATCTATTGGCGTAGAAGGTCAGAGCTGAACTAAGACCCTCCACACTTTCGTATCTCTTAGTCGAGACAACAATCCCTTGGGAAGTGATGTCCCTTGGGAGTTGAATCTTGTAGTGCCTGAGAAGTGAGAGCACATGTAAGGAGGATCTTGTGCCTCCAAGCTTCTAGGTTGTCCGCTATTAGTAAGCATGGTTGAACTTTGGTTCAAGTGGGGATTCAACATATATTGTCCTTGCCAGCCTTTGGAAGTGGTGTGTTTGTTCATTTTACAAAAGCCATTCTGAATGGTGTGTCTTGTGTGGGTGTTCAAGAACTTAATCAAAATGATAACATCTTAAAACACACTCCTTTGAGAACACTTCTTTCCAAATCAATCTTTCAAACAATTAAATGGGTCACAATACCTTGTCTTTTGAGTAAACATATGGAACCATAAACCTTTCACTTGGAGCCCTTGGGAATGCTTGATAACCTTCATATTGCATAGTCATGACCTAAATATCCTCACATTTTCATATAAAAAATCCTTTGCATTATAGATCTCATTTTCAATCCTCATTATAGTTCCTTTTGCATATGTCCTAATCATAACCTTCTTGCATACATAGCACATTCCTAGATTCTCCTTAAAAACTTTGCAAACAATCCTAGGAAGTATCCAAATCATGGAACCTCTCTTTATGATGTTGAAAATAGGATCTTGAATTTATCCCCATTTTTTTCCAAATTTCAAACCCCTTTATCAATTTGGTCTCATTCCATCTTGTCATGATGGATTTGACCTAAGCCTTTTTGTTTATCAAACTTGTCCCTTATTCCAAAAATCCTATTTTTCAAGTCAAGATTCTTATTCAACCTCATAAGGTTGTGCTCCTAGATTTGTCTCCTTTCAAAAGATCAATTGTCAAAGTCAAAAATACCAAAAACCCAGATGCAAAAACCTTAGCTTGCATTTACATAATCTTTATCTTGCATTTTCATAACCTCCTTGCATTTTCCCAAAGTGGCATTTCAAAACTTGCATTCCCAAAATTTCAAAAATTCCAAAAAAATCTTGCATTTTGCATATAGAAATCATGCTATTTTTTACAAGGTCTCAAGCATCCAAGGGGAAACAAGATCCTCCTTTACCAATGTTTACACAACAACCAGTATCACAATTACCTTTTGATCTAAGCCAAGGTATTGCATATCAAGACCAAACTGACCTAATCGACATGCAACCATTGGAAGAAGCTCATCAAATATTTCAAGACCCAATACATGTCACATTTCCTCAAGGACCTATCACTACATAGATGATCCCTAGTCCAATTCCAAGAAATGATCTATGCAACATGGGATATCCTTCCAATATGTCACCAAGCTTTGGCACTATTTAGTGGGTACCTCCCCCAACCTTTGAACCAATTTTTGTACCTATGCCACCTGGCCAAGGTAGTGTTCCCCCTACACCTGAGGAGGGATACAAACAAACTTGTCAAAACAATCAAGCCCCATTCAATCATGTGCAAAAGCCAACTTTTTTCAACCAAGTTCCAGATCATGCTCAATTTATTCAAGTTTCAAATCAGTCTCCATGTGCCCAAATTTTAAATCAATCATTCAACCAAGTTCCAAATCAAACCTTCATTCAACCAAGTTCCAAATCAAACCTTTCAACATGACTATGGCATAATTCAAATGGGGCCACCACCAAATTTTGAACCAACCTTCATTCCAATGCAACCAAGTAATCTTCAAATAATTTTACAACTTCTTGTCCCAATCATGCAAACAAGACAATCAATACCAAGATCACAAACAATAATATTGCTTGAGGAACCTTTTTTGTCCTCTAATTCACTACCAATGTCTTATCAAACAAAGTAAAATTCAAATATGACATCTTTTGAACATCAACCAAACATAATCAATGAAAAACATTTTGTTGAAAATGTTCATTCTAAAAATTCTTTCCAACATGTCAATAATGATGGGGTATCACAAACAAGACCCATCAAGCAGCGTAAGTTCAAATCCAAAATTTTAAAGAATTTATTTCAAAAATTGGATCAAACAAATAATTTACCTGTGTCTAGCATTGGATCACCCCAAAAAAATCACATGGATGACATACCTATTTCCCCTCAAGAAACATCCATGTTTCCCTCCACCCCTTCATCCCCACATTCCTCCCAAGAGAAATTTCCTCCTTCCCCATCAAGTGATTCTTCCAACAATGCAACCTTCCAATGGCTATCCACGAAAGACATCCAAGCTATTCCTATGCATATCCCAAGTTCCTTTGAACCAATTCCACCATTTCCTCCCATTTCAATCAAGCTTATTCATCAAAGTCTTATCCAAATTACATCTTCATCATATCAAAATTTTGACCCCTTTCAAGAACCCCCCTTACATGTCCAAAGTCATATCCCATATCAAGAGGATGATACAAAGAATGAAGAAGCATGTATAAAAACATATCAAGATGAAGACCCCTTCAATGACCAATTCCATCATATTGTTGAAAAAGACCCCATTTCCCTTGAGCCTCATGATGATCCCACTATCTTTATCCCCCCTATCTAAAATGATCCCCTTCCATTCCCAAACCAAAATGTTGACCTTCCACTTCCTAAGCAAGATCATGATTTCCCTTCCATGTTTTCCCAAGATCCATTTCCAAGTCAAGATCAAGGTGTCCTTTCACCTTCATGTTCTCCAAAATATCCCATCACCCCATTGGATCCCCCAAAAGATCCCATCATCCTTTCAGATCCCCCACAATATCCTATCCTACTAGACGATCCTATCACTGCTCATACTCCATCGCAGAATCCTATTGTTCCTTGTGCTCCCCCTTGTGATTCAATCACATCTATACAAGTTGTTCGTGAACCCCTTACACTTCAAATGGGTTCCCCTGGTTATATTGAGTCTAGTCCACCTCATGGTCCTACAATTCCTTCCATATCATTCAAACCTCATAATAATGGACTCGGGTCTTCTAGCAAGTATCCTACTAGTCAAATAAAGCATTATCAAGTCAAAGGGTTAGACCTCCATGCAAAATGTATATTGAAACCCTTACGTGTCCAAGAAAATTCAAATGGTCATGGTCTTAATAGAAAACCTACATCTCAAGGCATTGGTATCCCTTCAAAATCTAAATCCAGACGTATACCTCCCCCTTCAACCCTTCCATCCATCTTAGGTCTATATATTCCTCCCTCCACTAGCTCACAATCCCCTTACCCTTTCCCACATGCAAGTTAGCAAAGGTATACACCCTGGAGAACCTTCCACCCATCCAAAATGCCTCCATACAATTTCTATCCATCCATGAATCCCATTCACTTTCCAAGTAATCTGGAGGCCAAGAAAAAAATCCACAAATCAAGCAATCCACATGCTATCAAGGATCAACATATCCAGTCTAATCAACATGTACAAAAAAATAAAAATTTGATCCAAAATGAAAAAGAAATATACAAAAGGATACAAAGTTTCATTGAGAAAAAAATAAAGTCAAAAGCCATATGGGTTCCAAAATCCATTGTGCAAGCAATACATTCAAAGGACCCTCAAAATAAAGAAAAATCAAAAAGCATGTGGATTCCCAAGAAGCTCCTTGAAGCACAGAGTCCTAAAGAAAAATCCAAATTGGCATCCAAAGTTGCTATCTCTCTATCTAAATGTCTTCCATCTTCGAAATCCATTTTGGGTCCTTGTGTCCCAAAATCCATATCCATTCCTTCATTAATCCTTCAAAATCCAAAATCTCACTTTCCTCTATCACTCCATTACCCCTCAAGGTGTGTGCCAATGTTGTTCTTGCATCAATTTCCTTCCACTTCAAAGAAAGCTGGAGTACATTCCCTTCATTATCCAACACCTATTTTCCAACCTTTCATCCAACCTATCCAAACCCTTGTATAAAGCTTGTCCCATCCTTATCTAATCACCCACTTGATATCTCTTTGTCATTACCCTACCAATGTCTTTGCACAATATCTTTCAAAAGCACATTTCAAAGAGTAAGGCTCTTGATTCCTCTGTCCATGTCACTTCATGCATCCAGTTTTTTCCAAAATGTTTAAAAAATGTCCAAAAAATTTTAAAAAAATAAAAAAGAAAAAAAATTTGCCTTGATAAAAACCTAGCAAACAGGCGTCTTGGAAACACAAAAAAAAGAGTCAAGAGAAATAATTTTGTCCAATAGTGAAAACCTGGCAAACAGGTGCTTTGGGTAAGTACCATGATGAAAATCTAGCAAATAGGCATCATGTGTAATTCTATGAACTTCTTGCAATCTATTCTTGGGGATAGATCTCATTGGCATTATCCTCCATTACTCCTGTCATTATCCTCTATTATCCCTAGCATTTCCTCCATTATTACTATGTCCCTCATATCCTTTATCCTATCAACACCCATATATCCATTATCCGTTATTGATCTTGCTTATCCTACCCATATCATGTCCTTTTCCTATCCATATCCTGTCATTATCCTATCTAGGTCCTAACATTGTCCTATCCAAATCCCTATCTTGGTCTTGATGAAAATAAGGATGTTCAATGCAAAACATGTTTTCAAAGAAAAACCTCTTGACATGTCCATTTCCCGCATGCTATCCACTGCACTATCTCATTACCTTATAATTTTCTTGTCTAGTCACCCAGCTTGGTTAAAAAAATTGTTATCCCATTGATTGGATAGTGCTTGGCACCTAACAGATCCAATGCAAGTGACCTTTGGCCTTCTTCCTCCTACCAGTCCATTTCCCCCTTGACAATGTCTCTGCCTTGCTATACATTGGGGGCAATTCAAATCTTGCAACTTGTAAATATCTTAATGTCCTGAAAAAATCCTAAAAATCTACATATTTCAAAAAATCCTAAAAATTCAAATAATTTCAAAATTCCAAAAAAAACAAAGAGTGTCCTGAAAAAACTTCTAAAAATTACATAATGTCCAGAGAAAATTACTAAAAATTCAAATACGATCCTGAAAAAAACAAAAAAATTCAAATATTCTCAAAAATCCTAAAAATTGCAAAATCGCTTCAAAAATATGCAATAAATTTGTACATACTTGTCTTCTTTTTGCGAATCGAACGTCATGTTTGCCGACATCAGTGGCAGAATCATCAATCTGTGCTTAATGAAATCATATGCGATCTGAATCATTGTGACCCAACATTCAATCTGGTTGGACTATTCAATCTTTTGACCTTTGCTATCAAATCTATCAATCTATCAAAGCTATCAATCAATTATCAAATCGATCAATTTTCAAATCTAAGCTATCAATCAACGAACATTTAATGCAAGAAACAAAAGATCAGAATGGTTGTTGGCTCACATTGTTTCAGTGAGTGTTTTATCTTTCATTTGATTTTTATCTTTTTTGATTTGTCTTCTGCCTATTTGATGATCTCATGAAATTCTGGGGCATGTTTTCTACATGCTTTCAGGATGGAGAAGATCATCCTCTGTCTGCATCGTGTTTGTTTATGCAAAAAGGATGACTTTCTCACTCTAGATTTTGTGCCACGATGCGCTACATCCACTTTCACAATATCAAAATAATCTCTTATAACATAATTGCACTTATGAAAGCCAAAATCTTTCTATATTACTAACATTTCTTCATCTAATTTCTTCTTTCTCCTAACATTTCTTCAATCAATCATCTTTTTTTTTCAAAAAAAATGTCTCATATCAATTTCTGCCCAATTTTTTGAAGGGGCATCCTACCTCCATTCTGTCGATCCAATGGGGCATGATCTTCTATTTTTCTTTGAGCCAACACTCATAATCACATTGTCTCAAAGAGGGGAAAAATATAGACACCTAAAAATGGTTCATTGCCTATGCACCCTTTTTAACATGTCTTCTATATTGTGTGTTTGATCTTTATCATTCACTAATATTGTGTCATTCTTCCATGTAATGAATTACTAACAATTCTACTTTCTCTATCAAATCAATAATTTTCCAAATCATTTCCAAACCTTCCTAAACCGATCCTATTCGATCCTAAACCATTCCAAATCTTCATAAATTAGTTCAAACTGTTCCTATTTTATTCCTAATTATTTGCAGAATTGTCTAGACTCATTTTCGACCATTCTAGGGCATTTTCCAAGATCAAAAATGCCTAATTAACCCAATTTCAAGCCAATCGATCAAACCCTAATTCCAATTAAATCAATCTTGTCATCATTTTAGGAGCATTGTCTAAGATCATCGATGCTTCGTATCCTTTCAATCAACTATTTGATAACATTGTCAAAGGTCATCAGTGTTATCGCTATCAATCTATCAATTTCAATTCAATAGTGTTGTTCATTATTATCAATACTATTTCTCATCATCATTTTGGGAACATTGTCAAAGATCATCGATGTTTCCCCTTTTCCCCATTCCCATTTCAATCTTGCGATGCCATCAAAGTTCATTGGTGCTTTTTAATCATTTCCAATCATCATTATCCGGGCGCATTGTCAAAGTTCATCGATGCCCCATGATTTCCCAAACTATTCCAAAACCCTCAGAATTAACCCTAATCATTAGCAATATCAGCAAAATCCTTTCAATTTGACATCAACACCCTCAATTCAACCTATAATCCACTAATTTCCCCCTTTGGATGAATAACCCATAATTTATCCTAAGTCCTAATTGAATAAATAAACAAATTTTATTTATTCCATATTTCTCCAAGTCTCCAATAATTAATTAATTTCTATTAATTAATTAGCTAATTTCCATTTATGAGATTGTTATAACTTCATAATTGAATTTTGATTTTGAGAAATATTTGAGAATATGGGATTATTGATTTGATTAAAGATTCATAATCTCACCTAAATATCATATCCCTTAACTGAGGATTCTTATCCCTATTAAGGTGCTTCCTAAATATATCCAAATATTTTCAATATCTCTCCCCCATTTCATGCTTCCAAACATCCTACCAACCAAAATCTTGGTTGGTGCATTGATTTTGTGCAATCTTACCTAATCGATCCCCATTTTCTATAAAATGGATTCATTTCTCTCATTCAAGGTTGAACCACTATCTCCTAGTAATTTCCATTATCAATTCAAGCTTTCAAGTTCTTTGTGCAATTGGTGTTTGTCAAAGAGAAACATATCAACCTCTATGGAGAAGAAAGGAGAGCATTTGAGCATCACTTGAAGGGATTTCTTATGTTTTTTTCATATTGTTTATGAATTCCTATTTCAATGGCTCTAATGTCAGATTAGTTAGGGTAGCACATTGTTTAGGGTTTGTGGTTACCTAAATATGCTTCTAACCCCTTTTCTGATCATACAATATCATGCAAGAAGATAAAAAGTAACCCTTGTGAGGGATAGCGCACTATTTAGTTTCCAAGGTGAGAGATTTATGAACCTTGGAAACCCAATCCCAATCAACGAAATAGGTTATAATCAAGGACATAGATCCTCAATGCAAACCAAAATTTTCATGTATGATTGGATATCACATAATAGATAGATATTTCTTAACCAAGGGAAGAGTGGATCCCGGAAAGACAAAAAGAAGATGGAATCTGTGTCCCCCATGCATAGGAACAAGGATGAAAGGGGACCTATTATATTGCTCACAACACTATGCAAGAAATCAAGCCCCAAGGATTAGGCCTACATTGTTTAGATAATTTGGAGCTCCATAATAGGAACATAAATGTTATTTCGAGAAAATAGGATTAAAATACAACTTATTTCCACATGATATATAAATAACTTTACTATCAATGATCTGCCGAGTCTTATAATGTAAAGCTTGACATTCATTAGTAAAGTGATCATGGAATCTGTGATACAAACAAAAAGGAAGAGTCTTGAATTGTGGACTATGTTTCTTTTTGCCTTTAGGCCTTGTAATAATCTTAGCACTAAGGAGTTTAGGCAAAAGAACTTCTTGGTCAAATTCCTTCATAGGTTAATCATGTTTTGAAGTGTTATTTGAGATGTTAACATTGATATGTTGTTGAGGATTAAATCCCAATCCATAAGAATGCTCATGCCCCCCATTCTGTAAGGGCATTTGAATTCCTGGTTTATGCTTACCACATTGTTGACCATGGAATCCTTATTTAACTAGTAAATAGGAGTATTATGGGTTTGAATATTCAAACAAGGATTTGGTGCATCATCCACATGAAGTGTATACACCATGTTGTTGTGAATAAACTTTAGTTTACGGTTAAGGGTGGAAGGAACAACATGCATCTCATGCAACCAAGGTCTACCCAAAAGGAGGTTATAATTAAGAGGTCAAGGCATAACAAGCAAAGGAGTATTCGGGATGACGGGACCTAGTTTGATAGGTAAGGTAATGATGCCAAAAGTGTTCTTATCAATGTTTTTAAAGCCATGTATAGGAACATTATCAGGTTGGATAGTTGAAAGATCAGATTTAATCACTTTGAGCATTTATATGCTACAAATATTATGCCCGAATCCATTATCAATCAAGGTCCTACGAATGATACTCTTATTGATAGTAACAACAACCATAAGAGAATCATATTGATTTTGTACATCTTTAGAAGGTAAATTATTTTGGGTAAAGACAATGTCATGAAGACCCAGGGTATCATGCATGCACTGTAAGAAGGCATTGATCTTCTCTTGATGAGGAGGTGGAGTGGGAAGAGTTGCTATAGCTTTATGCAAGGCTTCATGGTATGTAGGTGAAGTTTGAAGAAGCTCCCATAAAGAAATCTTGGCAGGGGTATTGCACAATTGGTTTATCAAATCATACTCCTTGCTAGGAAGATGGGGTGGAGGAGGTAGAATTGTTTGAGAAGGTGGTAAAGAAGTAGGAACCATCAGATTAGGTCAAGGGTTATTCCTTGTACGATAGGTGTGAGCCATCGAATCTTGATCATTGAAAGACTCTAAAGACTCCTTAAGTTTAACATTGATAGTTATGTGAGGACAACATTTGATAGTCAACAAGGATTTTGGATAAACCATGTTAGTTATCTCAACACTACAAATAGATTCAAAAGAAGGAAGTAGAGAATTTATCCTAGGAGGAGATGAGGTAGGATCTTGATTCTCCATAAGATCATCACCAAGAGGGAGAGCATTAAGGGAATTCATATCATTCTCCGCTAATGCCTCATCATTGGAAGGAATCCCAAATGGAGATAAAGTATCTATAATGTCTTCTTATTTCTCTAAAATTTCTAAATAAGGGTAGTGTGTTTTGGAAAAAGAGTCACCGTCATTTATGAATATGTCATCCATTAATAAATATCCCTCTTGTATCAAAGCTTCTTCACAAGGAGGGGATAAATCAATGTCTTTATCCAAGGGTTCATCCCAAAAAGGAGGATAATCCACAATGGCTTCATGAGGAAGAGAGTAATAAACATCCAAATCCAAAGGTTCATCCCAAATAGGAGGATTAGAATCCTTATCAATAAAGAATATTATAGGAGCGCCATAAATCACTAAAGATTAATCCCTAAAGGGGAAAGAAGGTAAATTATATTCTAAAGTAGGCTCATAGAAAAGACATATATTAGGAGAATAATTAACATCAATACTCAACTCATCTCCATAAAGAAAAATATGATGGAGAGAAATATTAAAGTCATCTTCTTGCTTTGATATATCCTTACAAGGTAATACAAGAGAGGACAAAGCAACATCAGATGCACTAAATAAAGTCTTTCTAGGTGTAACATCATGCAATGGTAAGGTCAGAGGAAGATGTTGTTTAATCCCAAAAGTTATGAAAGGATGTTTGGAAAACACTTGAAGCAACTTGTGCAACATGATAATGAATAAATAAATACATAGAAAATAGATCTAAATATATCCAATTGCATTCAAATGAACTCTATAAGCATGAAAAATGGGAATGTTTTTGTATTTTTAAAAGAAATGTTGTGATTTTTTATTTTTGATATATAAATGCAAGAGCATAAAATAAATATAATTTTAAATGCATGTAATATCCAACATAAAATGCAAATCTAACAACAGAAAAGAAAGAATTGCCTATCGCGGGTTCACCACAATGTAAGGTGGAAAAATGGATATCTTTAGATAGGGTTTTGAACAATGGAGATTTGCACATAAAAGATACCCTATGTCTCTATTAACCACTTAAATTTAATTTTTATGATTAGGAATGTAGATATGGAAATGTTTGCAAAGGAAAATGAAATAAAATACATACCTACGAAAAAGAATCTGTTGAAAACCCTGTCAAACGGTCTCAGATACTGTTGATTTATGAGAGCCTGAACCAATATTTTGAGATCTACAAAAACCATAAATATTTTTCTTTTCTGATTCAGGTAGACCTTGACTTCTTTTTTGGGGCACAATTGTGCCCCAAAATGTTGAGCTTTACCTGCACTGCTCTGATGAAAATTTTGTTTGCAGATCCCAAAATTTAGCCGAAAACGGTATCCAAATCTGCTCTATAATTCATTGTCTTATAGTTGTACCTACAAGAAAAATGGTTTTGTTTGTTCGGGGGAGAGGGTTTTTCGTTGGTCAAACCCCAATTTTGGAATTAACCTTAAAGTATAATTGAAATTGCATAAATAAACAAAGAAAATAAACAAATTTACCTTGCTTGTATAGAAACCCTTATGGATGATTTGAATCCTTGGATCCACAAGTATGTATACTCCAAAATAATGTAGAATGTAGAATGTAGGATTTAGGATGTCACAAATCAATTGCTTGTAGATCTTCAACACCAATCTTGAATGGATCTTGGAATAGGAAGAGGCTTGCATAGATGTGGATGGAGAAACCTTCGACAAGAGGGCTCCATTAAGCTTGAATCCTTCAAAGGCTACAATGGATCTCCTTAATGAATTGAAAGTTTGAAGGTCTTTGAATGCTTGAATGCTTGAGAGTAGATTCTTTCTTCAATAAATCATGCATAGAGTTGTCTTTCACACTTAGATTTCACTTAGAGAAAAATGAGAGGAGAATGCTTCCTTATATATGAATGTAGGGCACGATCTTCCAGAGAGGCCTACATAGGAGAATTAAATTCCAATAAGACCTATACCCTTAGAAGTGGACCTATATTAAATATAATTTCAAGGGTTATTGCCTCGAAGACCGAAACAACCGACCCGGAAGCAAGAATTAAATCTTTCCCAATCCCGACATCTGGAAACTTTGGGATCCTAAAATTTGGACCCCGAGTCAAGGTCGTAGTTGACATTGACCTAGGTCAGGGTCGAGGTTGACCATGACCTAGGTCGGGGTCAAGGTCAACCTTCACCCTGAGGTCAAGAATATCATAATCATAGATAATAATGCTAGAAAAGGTAGGAGAAAAGTGGAAAATAGGACAGAATCAGAGGAAAAAGTAGATCCAATTCAAAGACCCTTTCAAGGAGCTTGACATGACCCCAAACCACTTACTTGGAGGGCTAAACTAGTCCTAAATGGAAGTGCTTCCATTTTTTGATGATACAATTGGCTATACCAGATTTTGATAAAGTGTTTGAAATGGACTGTGATGCCTCATATGTAGGCATTGGTGCTATACTCAGCCAAGAAGGTAGGCCTATTGCCTTTTTTAGTGAAAATTTGAATGATGTGCAAATGAAATATTCTACATATGATATAGAGTTCCATGCAATTGTGCAAGCTTTGAGACATTGGAAGTATTATCTAGTACCCAAAGAATTTGTGTTGTTTACAGACAATCTTGCTCTTAAATATCTGAACACACAAAAGAAGTTGAACAATAGACATGCAAAATGTGTCTGTTTCCTCCAAGGGTTTACTTTTGTTCTGAAGCATAAATCAGGGAAGCAGAATCAAGTTGTAGATGCCTTGAGTAGGCGGGTTTTTCTTTTGACCATCATAAAAACAAAAGTAGTTGGATTTGATGCAATCAAAGACTTGTATGAATTTGATAGTGACTTTTGGGAAGTTCTTGATCAGTTGAAGAATCTAGTACCTAGGAATGTAGACAATATTAAAGGTGAGTATCTTATGCAAGATGGTTATTTATTCAAGGGAAAATAATTATGCGTTCCTATAGGCTAAATGAGGGAAAATATTACTAGAGAATTACATTTGGGGTATGGCTGGGCGTTTTGTGAAGAATAAAACAATAGCCTTGGTAGAAGATAAGTACTACTGGCCAAACATGAAGCGAGATATCACCAAGTTTGTGGAAAGGTGTCAAATTTGTCAAGTAGCCAAAGGGCACTCCTAGAATACTGGATTGTATGTGTCATTACCAGTAAAAATAGGACCATGGACAGACTTGAGCATGGATTTTGGATTGGGACAACCACATACATAATGAGGCAATGACTTTATCTTTGTATTTGTGGACAGATTCTCAAAAATGGCTCATTTCATTGCATATAAGAAAACTAGTGATGCCACTAGGGTGGTTGAGTTATTCTTTTTTGAAATAGTGAGATGGCATGGGGTTCCAAAAACAATCATGTCTGATTGGGATACTAAGTTCTTGAGTCATTTCTAGAGGACCTTATGGAAGAAGATGGGGACAAAGTTACTGTTTAGTAGTTCTTATCATCCACAAACTAGCGGGAAAACAAAAGTGGTCAATCAAATTTTTGGCTAATTTGTTGTACTATATTGTTTGAGGGAAGCTCAAGCAATGGGATTTGGCATTGCCCCAGGTAGAATTTTCTTATAATAGCTCAATGCACAGATCAATAGGTAAGTAACCATTTGGTCCCTTAGGTGATAGAGTCAGCGATGATGGAGAAGCCTTTGTAGAACAACTCTACTAGTTGCAGGTAGATGTAAGACATAAGTTACAAAGCAACAATGAGTGGTACAAAGCTTCCACAAATGCTACTAGAAAGTATCATGTTTTTAGTGTAGGTGATCTAGTGATGGTTTATCTACGCAAGGAGAGGTTTCCTACTTGGACTTACCACAAATTAAAATATAATAAAATTGGTCCCTGCAATATTTTGAAGAAGATTAATGATAATGCTTATGAGGTAGAGCTTCCTAGTGCTCTTGATATTTCTCCTATGTTTAATATCTCTGATTTATATACTTTCCATGGTGATGATGCATCTATTTAAAATGAGGATGATGTGGACTGGACACACATTGTTCCCATCAAGAAAAAGAAAAGGTAGCACATATTCAAGATAAGAAAACTGTTCAAACTCATCAGCGTGTCTATAATAGATATCTTGTGCAGTGGGAAGGGTTGGCGCCAGTAGATAGCACCTAGATTATAGAATGGGATTTGAAGAAGCTAGATGAGCATAAATGGAAGGAGTTTGAGGACTGAAACTTGTAGGAGTTATGTTCTTTTCAAGTAGGGGAGAATGATGCAGGAGCATCTGAGGATCATAACTTTTGACTCAGATGTGGGTTTTGGCTGAAATTTTACAGGCAGTTGCGTGAGGAGGAGTTATTTGGATTGATAATTGAGATCAACTTGATCAGTGGCTATTTTGACATCTTTTTTAGAGCCGTAAATTTCATCTTGGCAACCAAAATTGGCTTTTCCTATTTTTTCAAGGTTTTAAGAATTTTATTTTTTGTAATAAATCTGAAATCACGTTATTAATTTCATCGATTAGTTGGCAATTCGTCTTGCCTTAGTTGGAGGATTTTCTTGAGAAAAAATGGGATTCATAGGATGTGATTTCAAAATTACCAGAAAAGGAAAAAAAAACCTATTTTTTCTATTTTTCCTGAAAAACTATCAAATATGGTAATTTTCTGAATTGTAATAAGTTGGAGTTTTCTCAATTTTTTTGATAGAAAAAGAAGCAAAAGGGTGCTGGCCCGTGGAATAGGGGACTAGAAGCACATTAATAGCATATTAATGGCACTAGTCGAAGCTTACAGCAGTTTAGAAGCTTACAGGAGTTTTCTCATTGTTGAGGTAGAGTAGATTAAAGAATTTTAATGAAGAGTTTGGAGTTCTGAGAATTTTTTTTTGCTTGTTTTCTAAATTACTGTTCTTGAAGGGTTTGGGCTACATCAGATATTAATATGACAGTATGATGGCGATAGGATAGCCATGAACTCTCAAAGATGCTAGTATGAAAAGACACAAGTTCTCCAAAATATCAAGCATGCAAATGCTCAATAGTCTCAAGAGGGTTTAAATTATTCAGATAAATGATCTTTATAAAGAACTCATTAAAATCAAGGGCTAGGACTAAGAGATGCTAGGAAAGTGATTATGATTGAAGAGTAGGTAGGGGTTAGGTGAGAATGAAGGAGATTAAGAGGTAATATGAATGAGTGGTTGAGATTAAGTGGTAGTTAGGAAGGTTTTGGCTTGAGGCATCAAAGGCAAATGAAGAGACATGCAACTAGTGGCACAAGCTCAATTTTTAGGAGTTGATACATGTAATTTAAGGTGATTTGTGGAAATGAAAAAAAAAAGGATTTATAAAATATACAAAGGTATTAATTCCATAAATACGATAATTAGAAAAAGAAAAATAGGTAATTTAAGAAATGCTAATTTATTTTATTTTAAGATAGAAAATACTCAGTGAAATATTTAAATAAATAAGAATATTTAGTTAAATAATAGGACAAGAAACTAATGATTTAAACATATAAATATAAATACCTATTTAATTAATTGACAAATTTTCTTGATTTCAAGAGGAATTTTTTTAGAAGTTTCTATTTTATATGATTCAGTATGTCTATCAAACCTTGGGTCAAGTTCACAATTAGAAGATTCTCTTTGTAGGTGTACACTCAACCTACCTAAAATTCAAGTAAAAATGAAATCTAAATGACCGGTTAGCTTCAGGCCCTGGTCATAGTGGAAACTATATATCATCTAATCAATTATCATGTTTCTTTCAATAAAGCATTAATTCGCATTTTTTTTATCATCCTTGAATTAGGATATCATCAATATATATATATATATATATTTGATTTTTAAAAAATGAAAATCAACATTAAAAACTCTAGATTCGGTGCTTTTTTTGATGAATAGTCCCTTTCTATTAAAAAATAATAAAGTTACATATCCACAAAAAAGGGCCGGGGGATAAAGAATCACCCCGCAGAGTTCACACGGCTAAGCCGGATAGATTTGGTGCTTTGAATGGGTAATGATTATAATTTCTATGCATTTCTGCGTTTTCTTCGAATATTTTGTGAAAATCATTAATGCATCATTCCTGCATAAAAATACTGGGATCTTGTCAAATGGAAGCTAATATATCTACTAACCTCCTTTGACATTGAGAGATTAGATGCTCAACTTTTTATGCGTATATAATGTTGTCATTTTTTTAGATTTTGATTTTATGACTATCAACCAAGCTTGCAACTACAACTTGGACTTTGATGGACAGTATTATTCTAGACCAAACTTAAAAAAATGTCTAATTAGTGTCCATATTTTTAATGGTATAAGTAATTTTTTTAATCCACATATCCATAAATTCTAGTTTTCTATCCATTTGGACTCACTCTTGATCTACCGTTCTTGTTCGTTTCTATTTAGAGAAAAATATAAAATTATGTAATTGTTCTTTGCTCGATGCGTGTTATATATTCCACTATTTAATTTATGAAAATTGATTCTTATAAATATGCATTTAATTGGATAGTCTAGATTAAAGTGTTTTATTTTCAAGGGATCGATTGCATATTTAACATTTTAGTAAAAACAAATACATGTCATTGCTAGTAATAAAAACGTCAAAAAACTCAAACTTCTTCATCAAAAGTATTCATAGGCACTAGGAAAACACAATATGATACTTCAACGGAGTACAAAACATCTTTTATCTTTATAAAATAAGTTTTGCTAAAATCACCATTGCAAAAATGCTTATTAAGATAGATGGCATGAAATGTGCTCCTTCATTAGTCGTTGGATCATTCTTTCCTTTTGGGCTTATCCCTGATCCATTTGAAATTGGAGGAGGAATAGCTGAGGGTGAGCCGCTTGAGGGAGATACAACAGTAGGAGTTGAAGGTGTAATAGAAGGAGAAGGAGATGGAAGACTCTCACTTGGTGGTGCACCAGCATCACTTGAACCTCCTGCATCAACCCCAAAATGTCTCTCTTAATAAATCGCTTCCCTTAAACTTAAGACTAAGTAAATAAATGAAATGGTATCCATACCCTCAGATGGTGAAGGCGCTGGAGCATCAACAGTAATTCCTAGCCAATTCCAACAACCAAACATTTAAAAATGACATGAAATTACAATTGAACATAAATAATTTAATAGAGAAGTGTAAGTAAAGAAGGATAATATCATTCTTTTAGCGTAAATTACTGAAATTTATTAACAAAGAAAGATACATAGAAAAAGATTTACAGTGGCAATCACAAAATGAGTGACCTTTCCATCTACAATCTGAAATAAAATGGAAACTAGAAACACTAGTCTATATTTTGAGCTGCTGCTGAAATAGGAAGAAAAAAAAAACTATTGTTTTCTTTCTTATCCATGAAAATGACAACTTTCTTTTCACTATAGACTATTGTTTCCATATTTTTTTATAAACAGCATAATATTTCAAAATTTGATATCTCTCTACATAAATCTCATTCATAAAATATAAATATACTAGTTAAGTGCCTACACATATGTTACTCGAAATAAATTACCTTGGCATCGACTGAGTGGTGGTGTGGAGACGTTGCAGGCCTTGGGCAGAGCCAGAGCTCTTGTTTGATTAATGGAAATACCCAGCGTATTATTAGAGATGAACAACTGGCACAAACACACTACGCTGCTTTGTACTACGGATGAGAGAGCAGTGCAGCAGCTGGGTGATGGAAGTGTGGTAGAGGAATTGCTTGTAACATACCCCATGCATGGAGACAACGTTATTAGAGAAGTTAAACACAGCACCGCTGGAGTTTGAGCTGCAACTCTGTAGTTTCCACCTGCTGTTATTGATGCCACCACAATCAGCGCTATGAAAACTGATGGCTGAGTCCCTTTCATGGTGCCTTTCTTTGCTCTTACAAGAACAGTAGGCAAGAAATTTGGGATTAGAGAAATTGAGACTGGAATGGGGTTTTATAAAAGCGGGATTATCTATACTTAGACGGAATAGGAAGAGTAAAGAGAAGTTGTATACTAGCGTTTTGTTCACCCAAATTGCTACTCTGTACTGGTTCTCAATTTAAAATCAATATTCAGACGACCTTTCTTGTATGTTTGTTGACCCGTATATCTGGACTTCTTTCTAATTTCCTGGATTGACACAACAGTCAACGTTTAGGTGTATGATTTCCTTAAGAAGCACGCTATCTTGTAAATGGAAATATATTCTCGTTTTTGAATGCTTCTCCAAAACGAGCTAAATTGAAGGTTTTTTTATCCAATTGTAGTAAGAGACAGAAACATAGATAAATTAAATATCCATATAAAAGTCATGGGTTGTTATGGCTTTTTAGGCTATTTGTTTCTTAAATAAATGATAATGCAAGTTAAGACCTATACAAAGTTTATTTACAAGTTTATTAGGTAAGGATGGCTGGTTTTAATCATTATCATTAATAAAGGTAATATTAAATTTATATTTAAATTAAGCATTTTAAGATAATATGTAATTAAAGATTTATTGTCTTTTTGTACATTTCTTATATGACAATCATTACAAGTATAATTATTTAATTTAAATATACTTTTAATTATTATCTGATTACAATTAGTAAGATTAATCTAAAAAATACATTTTAAATGATATTATCATTTAGAAAAATATAAAATGAATATGCAAATTAAACAACTAGTCTCTCTTTAGAAAAAATATACTTTGTGAAGGTATATGATAGAGTTGGTTGGCATTTCATTCTTGTCTTTACTCATGAAACTTCATCTTACAAGTCTGAATGTTCTACTTCAATGTTTCTAAATAGCCGACTACACATGGCATCTAATCTATGTAGTTTGAATTACTTAT
Organism: Thuja plicata; assembly: GCA_018584345.1. Taxonomy (NCBI): domain Eukaryota; kingdom Viridiplantae; phylum Streptophyta; class Pinopsida; order Cupressales; family Cupressaceae; genus Thuja; species Thuja plicata. Next base: position 1,289,836 of record MU223956.1, on the reverse strand, counting down.
ACTCCTTAAATAGGGTTTTGCACTTCCAACCTTATTATGTTGTACTTGTGGAAGGTTCTTGTTATCTTCTTGCAAATATCATCTCACAAGTAATGAAAAATGAACAATCCTTCTGTAGACACCTAAAATTGACCAGGTGTATCTCAAGCATTCAAAATTGTAAATCTCAGCCAAATGTCTTAAAATCCCATCTCAATGCAAAACAAATGGATCAAATCAAATGGACATTTATCAAATCAAGTGGACAAAAATAAAATCAAATTAAAAGATCAAATAATCATGAAATCAAATAATTAAATTCAAGCCTAAAGGGATTAATCAAATTATGCAATGGATTTTAATCAATTAATTGCATAGTTAAAATAAAAAAGATCAAATCCAACCCATTCACCCTTCCATGGCTAAATTAATTAAATGATTGAGTTACTTAACTCCTAATTTCTTTGAGACAACCAACCAACTTTCCCTCCATTTGACGACACCTCAAAGCTTTTGACTCAACCAAAGTTTGATCATGATCAACTCACTCTACCCCCTACCCTTGGGAAAATGCTATAAATACAAGCTCTTTCCTTTGTGTTTGGAATCCAAGAATTTCAAGATCAAAAGTATCCATATTATAGGAATTTGTAGAGCATTTGAGAGCTTTTGATCATATTTCAGCATTTGCATAGCACTTAGATTATCATGTTTAGGAGCATTTATTGTTTTCTAACACATCTTGGAGCACTTTGAGCATTTTTTGCTAGATTTTGAGCATTGTTTATCATTTATTTCTCATTCTAGGATTGTCCTTGTGAGAGATTAAGACTGAGAGCTCTCTTAACAAAGCTTAGATAGAGAACCATGAGATGATATGGGTTTTAAACTTCAATTCTTAGATTAAATACCATTTTATTTCCATAGAGTTGTTGCTTATTATCCTAATTTCATGAAGGTGAAATGGCACCCACCGTGGGGCTTTAAGCCTAATTTCTAACATTTTATCATAATATTTTGTGTGTTTTTCTTTTTTCTTTGTGCTATTTTGCAGAAAACAAGAGAAGAGTCACCTATGCAATATTTAGAGCTGCCTGTGAACAATAAAAAGCTACCTACGGAGCTTCTTTCGTCTCCGTCTTTTGTTCTTCAGTCGCGTGCTACATAAAGTGTGTCGCTTATTAATTTTCAAGAACCACTTTCCAGCAACCTTTGGCTGCCTCTTATACTTTCTGTGCCGCCTTTTTATTTTGTTTAGCTGCCTGTGATTTGTTAAAAGCCACTTATTAGGATTTAAAAGCCACTTAAAAAGTTTCTATTTACGCGTAGCAATGTTTAAATGACACATTTTAGCTATTAAATGCCACGTAAATGTTTCTGCTTTAAATAAGGTTTTTATTGATTTGCTCACTGTTTTACCTCTCTGTGTTTTTCTATCCTGCAGATGAAAAATCACCCAAAGGTGCAGAAACCAGAGAAGCGGGTTACAAGGCTTAGCAAAGATGTGAGGATTAAGGTTAAAAATGAAAAACAAATACATGCAACCAATCTTTTAGAGAGTTTATTTGAGGAGGAACACTTATATGATCACTACATTAAAGTGTTTTTTGCTTACAAACAAAAATTTCCCACTCTTTAATTGATTTTCATAAGCTTTGATTTGATAAGTTTTTCATTAAAAGATCTTTTAGGAGGGAGTTTGTCTTTATAGTTTTCCAAGTTTTCTTCACTTTGTCTCTCTTTGTGTTGACTAACTTGTTGGAGAAGCCAGAGTGGGAATGATCACCACTAGGTGAGTGGAAATAAGCCAAAAACACTCAAAAATGTGCCTAGCCTTGCTGGCTTCAAAAACCAGGTATTTATCTAATCAAGCTTGCATTTCTTAACTTGTGGAAAATTCTTTGAATCTAGCATAATTAGGGACACCCTACTATTTTATGTTCAAATGAGACATTAGGTATATGCTCTCAACTTTTTGAAGTTGATCAAAAAGCCAAAAGTGTCAAGTTTGGGTGTAGAAAGAAAGGGAGGATTAATTGAACCATACATCTCTTTTTTTAAGAACCTCCTTGTCAAGAGGTTGAAAACAAACAATTTTTTCTTGAGGTGTTTGGAACAAGGAAAAACAATAGGGATATGCTCTTCACTCTTTGAGTGAATCAGATTCCAAAACTTGTTGGATGGAGTTCAATTCTTGCTTTCCATATTCATGCTAGCTAGATAGAGCTTTAAAGGGCCTGCCTCCCGAGAATTGCCTTATGAGGACGGTGAGAGGGAACGACCCAAAGTGGGATACATTCTCTTTTACCATGATTTCGTCTGACCCACTATAAATAAATGCACTTTACCTGAATCGAAAAGTGACTAAAACTTGTGCAAGCCATCCTCACTTCCTCTAGTGGTCTTTTGGGATTGCACAAAATCATACTTTTGTGTGTATGGGAAGCCTGCAAGGAGGTAAAGGATCTTGACAAGATTTAGAATGGAATAATTTGAGACCTGGATAAAATGGTAGACCTACCTTTGTAGAGCCATTGTTAAAAGACAAATTTGTTTGACTCTAAGGTAGACTGTTTGAAAGAAATTCTTCTGCAAACCTGTAAAAGCATCCGAGAACATACACTTTTAGTGTGGTTTTAGGGATATGGTACAACTTTGATGTGTGTGTTGAGCTTGTACTTTATTTTCACACAAGGTTATTTTTTGAAAAATCTGAACAAAGGCCTTCAATTTTTAAATCCAGAAAATACAAAAAAAATTGATAAAATCAACTTTGATCAGCAAAGTGCCGTGTACCATCATTTTAGAGTCAGGTACAATAAAAACCAGGCCGCTTACAAATCTTAAAATGCTTCTTAAAATATTTAAAAGCCGCGTAGCCACTGGAAAGTGCCGCGTATAAACATTTTAAAATAGCCTATCAATAGGCAAATGTCGCCTTCTAACTGCAGAGCACCGTGTACAGTGATTCCAGTGACTGCTTATGAATGATAAAAGACCACCTACACGCAGGTAAGAGCCACCCAGAAACAAAAAAGGGAAAACAGTGAGAATATGCCGAGGGGTTGAAAATAAAAAAATTTCATTTTTGGATACCCTTTTGGGCGTTTTACCTCTGTGAATACTTAACTAGATCATAATCTACCATTATTGGGCATTTTGCAAATTTAACCATGGATTGATCGTTTAAGCGAGTTAAAAATCCAGGATCTTCATTCAATTTATGTTAATGCTAGTTTTCACTCGATCCCATTACATTAAGACTACCCTACAACTAGACATATCTTATTTAAGGAAAGAGTGTCCTTTTCCAAGTGATCTTTTTTCTTCAAGGCCCTTACAATTACCCATCAAGGAAATAGAACCAAGGATGTCTTTTTCATTTGGCCATATTGATCCTGATCAAATCAACCATGTAAACAAGGACATGAACAATCAGGTAAATGTTGATCCTAACAACAAAGGATCTAACAACAATACCAATGGAAGAACAAACATGGACCTTAACAATCAAGGGATGAACAATACCAACAATGTGGGAAAAATTGACCCTAACGATAAGGATTTAACTGAGGGATAGGTTAATGAAGCTATGAAAAGCCCTTTCTTCATGAAACTTATGGAAAAAGTGCTAAAAAAGACAAGGAGAAGTAATTCTTAGACCTAGCACAAACAGGTCTCAAACTTCCACATGATTATGTTGTCACCAAACTCAAACAAGAAGAAGCTGAGGCTAATCCCATTGACATCATGAATAAGCAATTCCAACTTTTCCAGATGCAATTGGACACGAAAAAACAAAGTGGAGCTCCTAAACCCTTTTCTATTGAAGCCTTGTGTCCATTTCCATTTGATAAGTCTTTAATCATTATCCCATTTCCAACAAATGCTATTTATCCTAAATATGACAAATATGAAGGAACATCTGATCCTCAAAATCACTTAAGGGAATTTTGTGCCCTAAGTCTAGAGTTCATGCATGACACAACTTACCTTATGAGGTTATTCCCTAGAAGTTTGGGAGGTATGGCAATGGAGTGGTTTTCAAATTTACCCTCTAGCATTTGAACCTTTGAGGAATTGGCCTCCAAGTTTGTATCTCACTATTCCTATAACATCAAACATGAGGTTACAATGCTTAATCTATGCAACACCAAACAAAGATAAGGAGAGGGATTCTTACTTTTCCTACAATGATGGAGAGCGGTATTTGCTAGGTACCCTCCGAGTGTACCCGAAAAGGAAAAGATGGATATTTTGTAAATAGCTTGAATCATGAAATGAACTATCAATTAAGGCTACAATGTCCTAGATCATTCCAAGACCTAATTGAGAATGGGGTGACAACGGACGAGGTATTGATAAAAAGTGGAGAAATCAAACTCTACAAAGATAACAAGAATAACAACAACAACAATACCTCCAACACTAATCAAAATCAAAATTCCAACAACAACAACCAATTTTGGACAAAGAATAACAACAATAAAGGAGTAGTTAATGATGGAGTGGTAGAGGCTAACACTTGAAAGGCTACCCCTTTAAATCTCACTCAAAACTCAGTTCAAGCCAATAATGTGAACCAAGCACCCAAAGTGCCCTTCAACAACAACAACACTAATAACAACTTTCGGAATAATAAAGGGACTCTCAAGCCTAAACCTTTCTTTGCACCTACACCCAAAAGGACATTCACTAATTTGGGTGAACCATTGGAGAATGCATTAAGGACACTTATTGCAAATAAACTTATTGACCTACCAAAGGGTCAACCATATGAACCTCACATCAAGCCAAACTATTGGAATGAGAATAGCCATTGTGAATATCATCGAAATAGGGGACATAAGACCAATGATTTCTTGCATCTCAAACATGCGGCACAAGATCTCATAGACAAGGGTGTGATAAAAGTGGATGGCCCTCAAACTAACAAAGATCACACAGCCTTTAAAACTCCTTTTTTATAAGCATGAAAAAGGAGAATCTTCCAACTCAAATAATGGAGGAAACAGTACAAATAATGCAAGGGGAAATCATAATGTTAATTTTGCTCATACTTATGACAATACTATCAATGTTGTTGTGGTTAAAGATCAACCTATTCAAGGGTCCACTAATGCCATCACAAGGGGGCAAGCCTCAAAGGTTACCCTACAAGGGGGTACTCCTATTACTATTGGCCCTAAAACACCAACCATTTTGGGTAAACAAACACCACTCACAACAAAGCCTTATAGTTTGGTAGATAAGTTACAAAAGACTCCAGCACAAATATCAATTTTGGAGTTGTTGAAATTATCTCCTAATCACAAGGAGATTCTGGAAAAAGCCTTGTGTGAGACCATTATTCCTATAAACTTGGAGGAAGACGAATTCTAGAACATGGTAGGGCATCTCATATCCCCTCATTGTCTTTCCTTTTCAGAGCAAGATGACATGTCTATAACACATCCTCAAAACTTACCCTTGCATATAGAGGTATTAATCCAAAGACATAGGGTCAAGAGAGTTCTCATAGATGGGGGAGCTGGTCTTAATATTTTCACTTTAAACCTTGTCAAGTCATTAGGGTTATCTGAGTCTTCCATTGATCCAAAGAAGAAAATCACTACTAAGGCTTATGATGAGGAGGAAAGATCTTCAAAGGGTATGATCATTCTACCAATTCAAGTGGGACCTATCAAAAAGGATACCATATGTCAGGTGCTTGATATGAAATTTACCTACAACATCTTACTAGGAAGGCTATGGATACATGAAATACAAGTGGTACCTTCTACATATCATCAATGCATAAAATTTCCATACATGGGAGAAAAGATCATGATTCGAGGAGATTTAAATCCTTTCCAGTATTGCAATGCTTTAAAGCCAAGTCATGAATTGTATATTCCTCATAATAGGGAAAGAACCATCCCCGATATTACCATGGAAGAAGCCAAAGAGGAAAGTTCAAACCCAACATTAATGGTCACATCAACTTCTAAACCTATTCAAACTAACTCAACTACATCGACTAAGGGAAAAGAAAAGATGAGTTATGAGGGTTCAGCTTCAAAGGATAATCTAGTTCAGACTTCAACATTGAGAATGGAAACTTATAAACCCACTAAGGAGGAAAGAGAACAAACTAAGAAAGATCATTATGAAAATATGAGTAACCTAAGGAATCAATTTGAGAAACAATGCAAAATTAACTCAAAAGGGGTAGGGGAATATTTTGTTTCCCTATTTGATTTACCTACATCTCCAAGGACACATGGGAAGCCATCCAAATATCATCAACCTCATAAATACAATTCCCATTTTGTAAGGGAATGTGACAAACAAGAAATGGACAAAGAAGATAACGAGGTATTACAATGGCTGCATAAAGAAGATGCCAATTCAACTAATTCCAATGAAAGGGTGCAACATATCAATATCCAAACTGATCAATATTGAAAAGGATTTGATATCATGAAAGAAAATGGGTATAAGGGAAGAGGACCCTTAGGATTTTGAAATAGAGGGTTGTTAGAACCTATTGAACTAGTTTGGAGAGCAAAAGAAGAGAAAGCCGACATAGGTTTTCAACATAAAGTAGAAAGTTCAAGTCCCGTGCATGATTTTCGTGCACATATCCATATGGTAGGTTCTGAAAGTGAAGATGATTCTAGGGATTATGAGTGGGATTCCTTGTCCAAATAATATTGTCATGACATAGAGGTTGATACCATTCACACTTATGCAACTCCTCCTAAAGTTGAGAATCAAGAACATGTAGCTCAAAGTTTGAGTTCAACTCAAACATCAAGTGAACCTCAACAAGTCAATAAAGAACAAGCACCTCTTTTCAATCAATGGGTAGGTGAACCTTGGGTACATTCGTGGGTGGGAGATTCTAACCTAGTGTTTAATCCACATTCTTTCTTTCCCATAGAAATATTAGAGGACTCTAATGAAGAAGATTTTGATCCTTCTTCCATGGACCATCTTGAAGAAGCACATGTCATAGACCATGACGATACAATGTATGAAACATAAAATGAAGTCATGTCCTTAACTCCTTCAAATGAAAACCCATCCAATGAATCCTTGTCCTTAATGTACCCCAAACTTATTGATTGGGACCTTTCTGAGACAAATGACTTACTCTACTTCCCAAATGACAATGCAATGGCCTTATACCTCAATGCGGTTGAACCCAATTCTTCCACCAATAAATTTACTCCAGACATGATGATAGGGGTAGGTGTTCAAACTCTTAATCCAAAAAATGAAGAGAAAACATACAAAAAAAAGAGAAGGTCTAGTGGTGAAAACCACCATGTGGCAGTGCTAGACCCAAAAAAAGTAAAAATAAAGGATGTTTCCGAAGGTGAAAACCCAACTGTGGCACCTAAGGGAGAGAGGTTGGACACCTTACCAGCTCATGAAGATGAAAGATCACCTATACTTATTGAACCCACAGAAAAGGTTAACATTGGAATAGAAGAGGATCCTAAATTTATTCACTTGGCAGCATCTTTGAGTCCTTTGGAGAGAGAAGAATTCATTGCATTCTTTCAGGCAAAAAAAAATCAAGTTTTCATGGTCATATGCTGATATGCCCAGATTAGATCCAAGTTTCATAATGCATCATTTAAATGTGAAACCAGGGGTTAAGCCCGTCAAGAAAAAGTTGAGAAAAATGCATCCACATGTAGCCCTTTTAGTCAAAGCAGAATTGGAGAAATTTCTCAAGGTAGGATTTATAAGAGTAATAGCATATGCCGAATGGATCTCCAACATTGTACCGGTTACCAAAAATGATAAAACCATAAGAATTTTCATAGATTTCAGATATTTAAACCTTGCTTGTCCAAAAGATGAATTTCCATTACCTAGTATTGATGCTATTGTGGATCGCACTGCGGGTTATTCTATGTTTTAACTTATGGATGGATTTAGTGGGTATAATCAAATTCACATTGCACCTGAGGATTAAGAGAAGACAACCTTTACATGTCCATGGGGTAGTTTTTGTTGGAATGTAATGCCCTTCGGTCTCAAAAATGCTGGAGCCACTTATCAAAGAGCAATGACTACCATTTTTCATGACATGATGCACACCTTCATGGAAGATTATGTGGATGACATTGTAGCTAAGTCACATAAAAGAAAAGATCAATTATCCATACTTGAAAATATTTTTACAAGGCTAGAACAATTCAAAGTAAGACTCAACCCAAAGAAATGTGCTTTTGGGGTATAATCTGGAAAACTCCTAGGATACATTATTTCAGCAAAAGGCATTGAAGTAGATCCTAAAAAGATACCAAAAATAATGGACATGGACATTCCAAAGAATATTACTCAAATGAGGTCACTTCAAGGAAGGCTTCAATCTATAAGAATGTTCATTTGTCAATTGGCAGAAAAATGCCATTCTTTCACCATATTACTACATAAAGACACCATATTCACATGGGATGAGGAGTGTGATAAAGCCTTTACATTTTTGAAAACATACTTAACGAATCCACCTATCTTGATGTCACCTATTCAAGGAAAACCTTTGTTACTCTATATTTCAGTAACGGAAAGATCTTTAGGAGTCTTATTGGCAGTGGTATTTGCAAGGAAAACCACTGCTAGGCAAGCCCTTTCCATGAGTCAAATATGAGTTAAACTATAGCTTCATGGAAAGGGCTTGCCTAGCAGTGGTATTTGCCTCTCAAAAGTTAAGACATTATATGTTGTTGCATAAGGTGAAGCTCATAGCTAATATTGATCCCTTAAAATACTTACTTAGCAAAACAACTTTAACTGGAAGGATTGCAAAGTGGGTCATGGTACATAGTGAATTCTACATTGAATATGTTGATAGAAAATAAATCAAAGGACAAGTTATAGCCGATCAATTGGCTGAATATCCTCAAGAATCTACACATCCTATGCAAGTGGAATTCCCAGATTCTGAAATTGTGAATGTAGAAGCTAAGACATGGACTTTATACTTTGATGGATCTTATACCCAAAATGGTAGTGGAGTAGGCATTATTTTGATTACACCACAAGGTTACACAATCCAAAAATCATACAAGTTATTGTTCCCTTGCACCAATAACATAGCAGAGTATGAAGCTTTGGTCATAGGAATCAAAATGGGCTTGGAATGGAATGTCATAGAATTAAAAGTCTATGGGGACTCTCAATTAGTCATTAATCAAGTTAATGATGAATATAATACTAAGGATGAAAAACTAATGTCTTACAAGAAATTGGTGGATGATTGGAAAAAGTACTTTTATTTGATCACTTTTGAAAAAATTTAAAGAGACAAGAATAGAGCAGCAGATGCAATGGCTACCTTGGCATCTTTACTTCAAATGCCCGATCAAAATGAAAAGTATGAGTTATTGGTGGAAGAATTGGTTAAACCAACATTTGACCTACCTGATACCCAAATTATTACCCTTTTAAATGGACATGACTCACCATGGTATGGACCCTTCTATGCCTACCTAAAAGATCAAACCCTACCTATAGACCAAATCCGTGCTAAAAAGTGAAATTTCATAAGACAAGTGGCCTGTTATACCATCCTTTCTGACACATTGTATCATAAAGGTCTTGATGGAATGCTCCTTAGATGTCTAGAGGAAGATGAATCCAAATTAGCTTTAAAAGATGTCCATGAGGGTATTTGTGGATCATATTTGAGTGGTTTAAACCTAGCTAAGAAAATCCTATGTATGGGGTACTTTTGGAAAACCTTAGAAAGAGATGATTTTCAATATGTCAAAGTTTGTGCAAAATGTCAATACCATGGAGACGTGATCCATGCACCAGCACAAGAATTACACCCTTTTGTCACACCATGGCCATTCTATCAATGGGGCTTTGATTTAATTGGCATTATTTATCCACCCTCTTCAAATGGACACAAGTATATAATCACAGAAATAGAGTACTTAACTAAATGGGTTGAAGCTATCCCTTTATCAACTGCCACAGGGAAGAAAATTTCCATGTTTATCCTAAATCATATCATTTGTAGATATGGAATTCCTCACACCATCATCATAGATAATGGAAAATAGTTTAAGAACAAAGATGTTGATGAACTTTGTGACACATTCCATATTACACATCACTCTTCATCCATTTACTATCCCCAAGGTAATGGATAGGAAGAAGCTACCAACAAGAATATCCTTAAAGTCCTTAAGAGATCCATTGGCAATTTAGGAAAGGATTGGCATCTTCAAATCAATCCGACATTATGGACCTATAGGAATAGTATTCGAACCCCGACAGGAGCTACACATTTTTCATTGGTTTATGGGGCCGAAGTTGTTCTACCCTTAGAAGTTGAAATACCATCCCTAAGAGTCTTATTGCATGGATTAATCACGGATGGAGATTATAGAGTTGCCCACCTTCAACAATTGGAATTGTTGGAGGAACATCAAAATCAAGCCTATGATCATTTGAAAGTGTATCAAAATTGAATTTCAAGGAACTATAACAAGCATATCAAACCAAGAACCTTTCAAGTAGGAGATCTAGTATTGAGAGAAAATCCAAAAAATCAGGCTGATAGAGAAAAGAAAGGAAAGTGGGAGGCAAATTGGCTTGGTCCTTTTGTCATTATTTCTTCATTTGGAATGGGGACCTACAAATTGGCCGATTGTGATGGTGATGAATTGCAGGAACCTATCAATAGCATTCATCTTAAGAGGTTCCAACCCTGATTCAGAGGAAAGAGTATAAGTTGAAGTATCATATGAGTCAGCATCACCTTTGTACATGGAAAAATTAAAAAAATACAGAAAAAAATCAAAAAGATCAAAATAAAAATAAAAAATAAAAAAGTTCAAAAGCCAAAAAAATTTGAAAAAGAGAAAAAAGTGCCTTGGTGAAAACCTAGCAATAGGCACCTTGGTAGCAAAAAAAAAGAAAAAAAAAGAGAAAAAGAGCAATAAACCCAAGAGGTGAAAACCTGGAAATAGGCACCTTTTGTCCCTTAGGTCTTTCCTAGTTGCATTTGTGCATATTATGTTTCATCATCTCACTTGTCCATATCCTCATTGCATCCATCATTTGTGCACTGTCCTAATAAAGTCTCAGAGCTACATTTTTGTCGCATTCTAGGTTCAATTGCCCTCAGTTTCACATTGGTTGCATTTATCACTTGGGGGCATGCATCATAAATTTTTGGTACCAACCGGATTAAATAGTGCAACATCTTGGTAACACATCAGAAGTAGACTTTCAGATTTAGAAGAGAGATTTTTGGAACCTTTGATGAATATCATTGTTCAACCCTAAATAGTTCGATCGCATAACATGATCCTTGAGTTTCATTGACTTATTTTATCAAGATTAAAAAATTGACACACCCTAAATGATCAAACTGTCTGGAATTCTTATTTGAAAATCTTGATACATTTCACAAACACTTGGAAATTTTTGATAAATTGAATTTTTTGAGTCATGATCTTTTTAGCTAATCGATTATGTTTGAACTAGATTGGCAATGATAGAGACATGATGTTTTCTTAAGCTTCTGAGTGACTATTTTGAGGAAGTTCCTTTAACTTTTGTGAATTGGTCTCAGGACATTGTCATCAAAGAACCATAGAGGACATTCATATGGGAAGGAGGGTTAACCTTTGTTTGTTCACGTAAAAAGATACCTTGGCTATTTAGATTTTCCATATCTTAATACCAACATCCACTTGCAACATTGAATCCGATTAAACTGGTATTCATACTCCCATAGTTGGTCATTCAACTAGTGAGGGTTGTACTTGGTTTTGAAGAAGGGATTACCACATGAGGGAAAGTCATATTCATATTCTTATGGTCATAGTGACACCAGTAAGGATTGTATCGACTACTAGTTCCACAACGCTCTATGATGAAAAATATATCTCAGTTTGCATTTCTTTCACAAACCTCAAGGACAATTAGTTGCATTGCATCTTCATGCTAGATTAATTGCATTCTCCAATTTATTTTTAAAATGGCTTTCCTTTCTAGAAATTTTCCAAGAACAAGCAGGGGAATTAATGTTGACAACACTTCATTAATTTAATGGTTTCAAGTAATCAATATGAGATTTTCCTTTGCATTCATATTCATTAAATCATTAATTCATTATATATTCATATCAAGATAAAATCAAAGAAATGAAACATTATTCATTATTCATTTATCCGTATAATTTAGAATTGCATATCATAAATTAAAATTGCATACATCCAAAAAATCAAAAAGATAGTTGCATTCATTTATCATAGCACTAAGTATTGCATCTATTGCATTGCATAAATCCATACATCATGGTTAAATCAGAAAAGCATATAGAGAATAAGTTGCATTAACATCATTTGCATCCATTTATCTATGTCCTACTCTAAGACATTGCATCCATAGAATAATAGAACTAAATACATCATAGAAACATATAGATGTGCATAAAAGGAAATATCATAACATCATCAAAGGAGGAATCAAATATCATCATAGATAAATGTCCATCATCAATGTATATAGCATAAATTAGTACATCAAAGGTACATCAACAAAATGATCCATACATGAAAGTCCCGATCAAAAAAATACATATGATACATCATTAATGCAATATCAAGCTATCATGGATCCCAAATCTATCTCATTACCCAGTAGGGGCACCTGATCCATCTCCCACTATACCTGTGCCTGAACCCCCTACACCATTAAAATCCATATTACCTACTCTATCTTGTGTACTAGGAGGTGCGTAAATAGTGGTCGCACTGGTAGGTAACTGAGCTAGAGTAATCAGAAACTGCTGCAACATAGTAGAAACCTGATCCAATCAAACTATAACTTCAGTCATCCCTGCCTGTAAACCTCAAACATCCTGCACTAAACCATCCACAACGGGAGGAACTGGAGGTGCCTATGATGCTGGATGAGCCTAAGGTGCCTGTGGCGCAAATGGAAAATGCGGTATCATTGGTGTCGTGCTACTCTGTGGATCAACATGTGGAATATGTCCATGCACTGGACCCTGTCTGGCCAAATGGACATGTCTGGGTCTTTTCTGGCCCAATCTACACCAACTCTCAAAGGAGCCTGACCCTGAGGTACCTGTTCCTATGCTAATCTCTACCTAGGCTGCCTGAATCCACCACCTCGGCCTCTAACATGTCCACCTCTCATCTGAGGTCCTGCAGCTCTCTGTACTCAAGGAGCCCTAGGTGTCCTTTGAACCTGGTGTCTATGAGGTCTCCCATCACCATCACCATCATCACCATCACCATCATCTCCATCATCATCTGAAAGCTCATCCACATCAGGAATAGGCTCTGCTAGATTTGTGAATCTAAAAAAATGATGTCGTATGAACCACTCTCGATACTCAGCCGACATACTTGCATCTGCAACATGTGTCATCATATCCCACACAACATAACCTAGCTAATCAATCTGTAAACAGGCCAACTGATAGTCCACATGTGCTCCCCAAATCGATCTCTCAACCTATACCCTAGAATAAAGAGCCATACCTTGAGGCATGTCCTAAACTCAACCGTACTGATGGAGAACTCTCCCAAAGAAAAATCTCTCAATAACTAATGGTGATCGGCCAATCATCCATCGAGGAGAAAACATATATGGAAGCTCATCATCATCCTCTCGCCAACTCCCACAATGCAGATATAGCCTCCATACAAGCTGATATATATCATCTATAGTCTATCTCCAAAAGTCAACCTTGCCCAGACGATGCTGAATAACCATGCCATCATATAAAATTGCATACGGATATCCACGGACCTGCACTCGTGCAAAAAATAGTCTCGTAATAGGGATATGCTCCCAGGTCCACAACTGTAATACTACTACACTTGCAGAAAGAGCTGCACTACACATATAAACAACCTCATGCAGATCATGATATAACTAAGCTAATATACAAGAGCCCCAATCAAATCTCTGCGGATGTGAAATCAAGTCATCTAAAATCTAACCCCATCCGACCATAAAGCCACGTCCTCTCCTATCTGGAAGAAGTAATCCTCCAATAACCACTCCTAACAATACTGGCAAAGTGGTAAAAGAGGAAAACTATGCCCAAGTAATACAATTGTCATCAATGGTGTTGTCTCCAAACACCCGACTACATACACTGCTATCATAAACTGAATCATAATACACCCGCTCTCCATGCGTCGGGATCCTTAATAATCTGTAAACATCCTCAGGCGTGATAGTCATCTCATTGAGGGGTAGATGAAATGTATTATGGTCAGAGTGCCATCGCTCTACCATAGCTGTCAAAAGACCTCAGTTCAGCTGAAATCAAGGGAGATCTAGAAGGAAACAGAGCCCACATGTCTTGATATTCCACCACTCAGGCGTTGTAAGCTAATCAACTAAATCAAAAATCCAAGACGCAACACCCCATACCCTCAACTTACGGTAATGTTCCTACATTTTGAAACAAAGTGAATCATATTAGTCTTTCTATTGGTGAACCATTCTCCATCAATCAAACACATTAAATCTATCTTTTCTCTAACTTGAGCGCATCAACTTATTGCTCCTAACCTGTATATCGTGAGACACAAGGACAATTTGTAATCATTTTTAATCAAATCTAACTGACCTATCAAACATTCATCAATGTGACTTTTCTCATATCCTAAACACTAAGTGACAATCTGGATGAACATTTTCTAGCTTGGAATCTAATTGAATTATTTGGATGATCGATAGAAAGGACTTCCTCTATTTTCTATCTCAATTTTCAAATTTCATGGTAGGCAACACTTTAATAAGTGCACATACATTTTCAAGCCCCGTGGCATTTAAATCATTAAACATGGCACTTTAATCCTTGGAGGCGACGCTTGGCTAATCAAGTGGCCTTTTAAATTCCTATGCAAATTTTTAAATATCATATGCGGCTTTTAAAAACTAGGGTTTTTTAGGCGGCTTTTGGCTATTTGGGTTACAAATTTTGCCCTAATTCTTAGGCGGCTAAGGATTGCTGCTACGTGGATTTTTAACATGTGGAGGTGGCTTTTCTATACCCTAAGAGGCACTTTATCCATCCTTCACGGCATTTCACTAAATTCTACCTAAAAAGCATTATAAACGTGTATTAAATGTTATTTAAAGAGCAATAAATGCACTAGGAGAGTTTGAACCACTCACCAGAGGCCTGTAGTTAGGTCTCTGATATCGGTGCACTTGCTCAAACGTATGCTCTCGAATGAGGGCCACCATTGTTGTCAATCATTAGAGACTCATAGCAAAATCTCAATAGTAAAAAGTGAAAATGAATAGTAAATTTGGGTTTTTCAACCTATTTAAGCTATTTTACCCTATTTTGTGAGATTTTTGACCCAGTCAAACCAAATCTGCATATTTTTCACACTGGGGCATTTGTTCAACATCTTCCAGCATCATTATTTATCAGAAATGCAATCATCTTGGATCTTTCTCTATCAGCAGTACTCAACAAATTTTCAAATTTCAGATCAATATGATTTCATTTCTGAGGGGGAATAATCATACCATCTAACTGGGATTCTGCATTATATCTTATATCAAATCTAGGGCATTGAAATTTCAAACTTTATCAGTGAGGCATCAAATCAAACTTTGTCAATCAGGGTTTTCTATCAGGGTTTCATATCAGAGTTTCATATCAGAGTTTTATATCAGGGCTTCATATCAGGGTTTCATATCAGAGTTTCATATCAGAATTTCATATCAGGATTTCATATCAGAGTTTCATATCAGGGTTTTGTATCAGAATTTCATATCAGAGTTTTAAATCAGAGCTTCATATCAGGTTTTCGTATCAGTCAATCAGCTCATCAGTATCAATTCAATGATCAGGACAATCAAGCTTTCTTTGAATCAATGCACTTCGCACATCAATTCATAGAGGGGTATTTGCAGACACCTAAAATTGACCAGGTGTATCTCAAGCATGCAAAATTGTAAATCTCAGCCAAATGCCTTAAAATCCAATCTCAATGCAAAAAAAATGGATCAAATCAAATGGATATTTATCAAATCAAGTGGACAAAAATCAAATCAAATTAAAAGATCAAATAATCATGAAATCAAATAATTAAATTCAAACCTAAAGGGATTAATCAAATTATGCAATGTATTTTAATCAATTAATTGCATAGTTCAAATCAAAAAGATCAAATCCAACCCATTCACCCTTCCGTGGCTAAATTAATTAAATGATTGAGTTAATTAATTCCTAATTTCTTTGAAACAACCAACCTACTTTCCCTCCATTTGAGAACACCTCAAATCTTTTGACTTAACCAAAGTTTGATCATGATCAACTCACTCTACCCCCTACCCTTGGGAAAACAATATAAATACAAGCCATTTTCTTTGTGTTTGGAATCCAAGAATTTAGAGAGCAAAAGTATCCTTATTATAGGCATTTGGAGAGCATTTGCGAGCTTTTAATCATATTTCAGCATTTGCATAGCATTTATATTATCATGTTTAGGAGCATTTGTTATTTTCTAACACATCTTGGAGCATTTTGAGCTAGATTTTGAACATTGTTTATCATATATTTCTTGTTCTAGGATTGTCCTTGGGAGAGATTAAGACTGATAGCTCTCTTAACAAAGCTTAAATAGAGAACCATGAGATGATATAGGTTTTAAACTTCAATTCTTAGATTAAATAGCATTTTCTTTCCATAGAGTTGTTGGTTATTATCCTAATTTCATGAAGGTGTTAATATTACACACACACCTTCCTAAAAATCTCGATCAATGGCTAACTAGTAAGACCTTATGGATGACCCTTAAAATCTCAATCAATGGCTAACTGGTGAGAACTTATGGATTACTCTTTCAATGTTGCATGAAGAAGTGGACAACACTTTCATGATTTTAAGAACCTTGAAACTTTATTGTTGGTTTAAAGATTAAATATTTAGTGGGATAAAAAATATATTATAGATGATCAATCTCCTATAACTAAGCTTACTTAATTTGCTAGATGTCGTGGGAAATTTTAAACTTCCTTACTATTTATTTTGCAATGTAATCTTGTTAATCTAATTTTTTATAGTTCATAATCAACATAAATTGAAAAGGATCTATGTGTTGATCTCTAAAGCGACTTTTCTAGGAAACAATTTTAATATTCATCCAAAATTATTGTTTCCATGCATATATATTACTCCTCTTCTTTGGTGCATTGTGTTGTATAAATTTACAACTTTTGTAAACTTTTTTGAGATGTATGTTTCATTCAACTAAACATTGAAAAAAAATTCATCATCTTGCGTGGGACCTCCACAAGCTACTAGGATATTATGGTTTGATAGGCCTTATTAATCTCAACATATAAGGTATTGATTTACACGCTAAGTGGATTCTACACATATGTGATATCAATGAAGAAGGAAAATATTTTTGTATGAAATTGCATTTCTTTCACTACACCATAATTTATTTTTAGAAAGGACTTGCTTTCCATTCGCTTACAATTTATTATGTCTTTATTATGATCTCTGGAAGCTTTATTGGCCAAAACTTTTAGATGTTGTGAGAAACTGTTTGAATTCTATTTTTATTTAATGAAGATGGATTTCATCATAGGTTATATTTCAACCAATAATCCACATAGTGGTCTCTCATCATTTATTTAAAGATAAAATCTTTTTCTACATTTTGTTGAGGCATTCTTGTACACTATTACAATACATAATTAGAATTTATAATATTTTACACAAAGGTTAATTCAAGTAGATTCTTTCAGCCTCAATCTAAATACAAAGTTAATGTAGGCCATGTTAATCATAAGATTATGTAATAAATATAGAAGTTGTGCCTCCTACACATTTACGCAAGATCTTTATATTATACATAAAATCCTAGTGAAAGGATTGGAAGTGGCATCTTGGTATGTTATTTTCCAACTAGAATCCTATGAGAGATTATAAATATATCTCAAAACATATTCATAGGATTTTAAAGTTGAACACCAGTTGGTCTCTTGATTCCCCTATATTTATTTGAGTAAAGTGTTTTCAAAAAATTTGCAAAGTATTTGTGGAGCTCAAATATCCCAATTTTTTTTTGTGTATTTTGTACTAAGTGTCTCCTATTGACACATGATTAACAATCCTACATATTTGTATTAAAATATTCTATTGTCTTGACAACCATAACCCTTTCTTCACATTATCTACATTTTTGTTCCTATGCAAAAGGTATTGATATTTTTTTTGGTCTTTTGCATCAAAACATTCGACTTGGTTGAATGTACTTTTCATAGATGAGGTTAATTGTTCGCTACTATTTTACTATATAGAGCTTAATTGAAGATAATATATTGTATTTTATATATGGAATATATAAATTCTACTATTTAATTTTAATATTTTTATAGATATTTACTCCAAATTATTGGTGATTTTAACTGTGTTGATGTTGATTCAAGTAAGAGCATGCAAAATTTATTTTTGAGGTGAAGCATTTGCAAACAATTTTGGATCAATTGACAAGTTCCCATTATATGGTTGTCAAGGCTTCTCATTGTTGATTGATCTATGCCAAATCCTTAAACTAAGATTACTAATAGTGCTACTCGAACATGTCTTCCTATGATTCTTAGGGCTCTTGAAGGGTTCCTCTTTGCTACCACAAACACCAATTAAAAATCATTTTGGTTGAATTCTACCATATATTTACATTATTTGGTGGTGTGGGCACATGTGCGCGCGTGTCTAACACACACACACACACACACACACACACACACGTGTGTGTGTGTGTGTGTGGTTATAAATGAATAGGCACTATAATAGAATGATTGTAATAAAGTAAGGAGATCTTACTAGTTGTGAACTTATGGAGATGACGGTTTAGAATCTACTAAGTAGATAGTGATGTTTGCAAGATCTTTTATGTAATACTAAAATTTCTCTTAGTGATTATTTTTCCTCTTTGTTTATTATTATTTTAATAGATTGTTAACTTAATATTTGTTTCCCTTGAATGAATTTCTTCTCACTATTTGTGATTTTTCTTTTGTTTTTGGACAACTTGCTTATTTTCATCACCATGCTAGTCTAACCTTAGAGTATGATCCTACACCACCTTAATTTTTTAGCATTTAATTTTATATTTTAACTCTTGATTTTAGCTTGACAATTACAGACCACATAAGCAAAAAATATTAGCGATCAAAATTACTAACATCAAGTCACCATTTCTTTCACCATAACAACAACAAATAACATATTTAAACTAAACATAACAACAAATCTGTTTTACTTAACCAAAAACATATTTAAACTATAAAGCAATAAAAACAAATAATAGATTAATAAATTAATAAATTAATCTCAAATATATATATATATATATGATTTTCTCTATGTTATTGTTCAGTAGAAACCGACCTTTGATTTAAATGACTCCTACCGCAAATTGTTATATCCCGATATATAAAATCAGACATACTGACATCTATAAAATCCAATTTCTCTCTATAAAAGAATTCACCTTATATTAGACATTTAAATTATCTGTCCATATAAAATATTTCTCCAACGACTAATTATTTATCAATCAGCGTTTACAAGATCAACGTCTCACCGTTTTCTGTATTGGGTCGAAATATAAATTCAGAGTAAAACTTTCATATGATCAATGGAGTCGATCACTACTAGTTAGCACACGATATCATTCATTTGAAAAGGA
Organism: Thuja plicata; assembly: GCA_018584345.1. Lineage (NCBI taxonomy): Eukaryota > Viridiplantae > Streptophyta > Pinopsida > Cupressales > Cupressaceae > Thuja > Thuja plicata. The sequence goes on along the minus strand of MU223956.1, from coordinate 1,270,124 downwards.
CTGTAATACATGGCGTTAAGGTCGTATACCAGATATTATTAATGAAAGGCTATCTATAATTTTTCTTGCAGCAGCTTCTTTTAACAAATACATCCATAAACCTGGGTTGACAAGAAAGCAAATACACACTCAACGGTAAGAATTTCTTTACGTTGGCTGTCGTGGCAAGTGGAACCCCGAAGGCAGGTAATGGCCGAAGACCTTTCTTGGTTAGGTGATAGAGTAGACGTAAATTAATCAACTAAAAGTAGTTGGTATGACTTCAAGTGCTCTATTCATTCGCTCGAGTTCATATTACTTGTAAATCAGAGTGTTAAGCTACATTAAAATAAGTTCCTATGAATCAATAAGATATCAAACAGACCTCGTCTCTAGCTATCCTCGATATAAATCAGAATAGGGTTATGGCTATATAGATGTAGAAATTTACATATACATATATTGTTCAAATATTTTGACAACACATATATAGACTTTTTAGGAGCTTCAAATTGAAGCAAAAGTCTTCGATAAAAGTCTAAATAAACAATAAATAAAACTCCTAAATGATCAATAACAAAAGAATCTAAAATTGTTAGCTAAAAATAATAAAAGAAAAATAACAAAATATTCTAATACCCTTTCTTAATGGTCATTCTATAAACCTTATAGAAGACAATCAGCAATTATTTTGGTTACAAATGCATAGAAGGCTACCCCCTCCTGGTCACAAATGCATATAGAAGACTGCCCTCTTCTCATTAGAGCACTCTCTTGAATTATTTTGCTACTAAGACCTTCCCTAATTCTGTAAAACTTTGACAAATGACCAAGATAACCAAAAAATTGCCAATCTGATCTTGGGAAACAAAGTTATCACTCTATGTAGCTAGAGACACCAACATGAAACTAAAACTACAATTTTGAGGAAAATCACCAAACCCTTTTGCAAATGAGCACTATGCCCCAAAATAGGCTACAAGATACCACAATTTGCCAACAAATTTTTCAAATGAGCACTACATCTCAAAATAGACAACAAGAAGCCATATTTTTTTGTAGAAAAACTAATCCCCAAACCCTAAAACTAAATTTTACAAAGTATTGTATTTTTCGAATAGAAGGTCAAACCCCTAAAAATAGGAACAGCTCACATTATTGTTTGTGGAAAATTTTATTTTTTTTGGAAAAAAATTTATAAAAATCAAGCAAATAAAATCCCATTCTAACAAGTAACTTTGTGAGTTACAGAACCTACAAATAATTTTTAACGAGAAATTTTGAAAAAATAAAACAAGATTTTTAAGGTAAAAAATCAATCAAAACTAGAAATAACTTCTTAGGAGAAAATATCGATCAAATCTGGACATACAATTAGAAAATACAACAGTAATGTTTATTGAAAAAAATAGAAAACCCAAAAGTAGAAACATCTACACAAACTAGCCACCACAAAAATGAGCCCTAGGCGCAAAATCTATCGATAAATTGTTCTATGAAGAAAATTTAAAACCCATGTCTATGATGAAAAATGTAGAAGTGATGCAAAGGAAGGACATGTTTGGTTTGTCAAATCGAATGGCAAGGGATTCTTCAACTACAACATGAGTTTGACACTTGCGGCTTCCCTTTAGAACCTTTTCTTGAGACTCATTCTAAGACATTTGGACCCTAGTTTCCTTAACCTTTTCCATGTCATGAACAGACCCTGTAATGTTGCAACAATGCCTACTTGAAGGCTTTCAGTCATACATCCACTCTTAGGGTTTACACCTATTTTTTTATTTCAAGTACGAATCAACACTTTTATAGAATTAGGTCAAACAAGAGACAACTTATACCAAAGTCCCAACCACTGACTTGGAAGCCTTTATATCTCATACTCAAGTGAATTCGTGGAGTATTTGGTGATTTAACACAACAAAGAGAACAATTTTTTTTTGTCACTAACTAGGGTATTCAATTTTATATGCAATTCATTTAGGATAGTCATTATAAATTAGCATTGGATTGTTGCAAATCATCAACCACTTACTAGGGTAGATCTATGAGACCTTCACACACACTCCTCTTTCTCTTATGACTAACCTTAAAAAGTACTTTCATGCCATATACATATAGAACAATCAATGAACACTCTTGCCAACACTCATACAATGAATTGAAACACTCATGTATCCTTATAAAAGGTCTCTATGCACACTCCACTTTGGCAAAAAATAATCAAAACACAAAAAACCTTACTCCAAACCCCTTCACTATTGTTCATAGTTTGATACATCAAGAATATCATACCAATAAGTTAATTAAACCATGTGCGAACTTCATCACTGATCCCAAAGGCTTAGAAATCTTGTAGAATACATGTGCACACACCTCTCCATGAATTTTGAGGGATTTCAATTTTAGAGAGCCAAGAAATACTTTTTTTTGTGTTCACTAGTTACCCTAGGTAGGGTTTTGACCAATTTGTAAACAAATGCAAATATCTCTCATATTACTATGTGAAAATTTATGAAACTAAGTGTATTTGAAAGTAGATTCATGTAGCTTTCAATTCTATTGACGGGGTTTTGCTGACTGGGTCCGCCAACAGTCATAAGTTGTCACCGGGTTCCGGGGAAATCGGCCAACTCCGCCTGCAAAGGTTGTCCGGGGGAAATGAATCCTCCGGGCCTTCAAGCACCTGGGTGTCGGGTCACGACGGTGCGGGGCTCGGTTGGGAGAGGTGACTATTTTCGAGGGGGATAGCTGGTTACTTCAACTCATTCTTCCAGAGATTCGGTACAGTAAGGGTTTCCCAGAGCATTCTACACTTTGCAAATAAAACGAAAAAGATCCTGCAGGGTTAGAAATGTTTATCTAACTACAGTCATGCTGAAATGTCTGGAGCATCAACAATACTCTGAAAGACTACACTAAATACCGAAGAAATACACAACCATCAGTTAGCATTTTATCAGTAGCAGAAATAAAGAGGTCGTTAATCTACTTTAACATATCAGAGTAAAGGACATACAGAACATTAAAACATGAAATACCATTAACTCAGAAGCAGGGACACTAACAACATCATTGCCAAGAATCCTTCCTTCTTCATTAATATTTAGTCCAGCATGCACTGGTGCGTGATACAATGGCGGCTCCAGGGGAGCATCTAACTACCAAGAACAGAACAATGGAGCATTGAGCTCTGCAACTAAAACCAGAAATCACATTGCCATTGCTATAGACAACAAAATCATCAATTTTTTCCGACCCTTGGAAATGGGTCGATTTTCCTATTTATACAACTCTCTAACCCTAACCCTATTTCACTGTGCTTTAATAAAATAAAATATTTGGGGGCCGGTACTACCAGCGCCACCCTACAAAAGACCTGGAGAAAGAATAGGTCTACCATGTCAGAAGAAGAAGACAAGAATATACATCAGAAGAATCAGCCTCGGGAAGAGGGCCTGAGAAGAGAAAGTAGAAAGTAGGTCCCCCGGGGACCGAGGCTACATGCCTCATAAATAGGAAATGCAACACCCTGTCTCCAATGTGCCAGGTGTACCCTTGAACGGCGCCTCGAGAAGACCGCCCTGTCAGAAACCAACTGTCGAGCCAATTCCTCTTGATGTGGCCAACTACCCTTTCACAATCTTTATTAACCACCTCTAAAAGTGATCGGTCAGCCTCGAGGACCGGGACACAGATCATCTTTAAAGAATACAAAATTTTGGATCCGGGACTCCGGGCTCCGAGAACTTACGTCCCCAAAAGAATAAAGAATACTTAATACTCAAGATTCCCTGGTTCCCGGAGAACGCTCAAGGTTGCTTATTATCGTTGAAGGACTGAAGGAGGTGGAAAATGCCATCTTCGTCAATCTTTCTTAGGCTGCCCCTTCTGTGCCTGGCCACATCAAATAGTTCCCCTGGGTCTGGAACATTATTTTTGAACTCATCGGCCATCCTTGCGGCATCATGGCCTTTAAGCACCATTTCGATAAGTTTTATCATCTAGGCCCCATCTATCCCCTCCGGGGATTGATACCGAGATGCCATCATTTTATCAAAATTCTCCAAAACTAACTCCTCTGGGGTATAAGTATCTGTACTAAGGGGATCAACCCCGAAGGCTTTTATTACAAATGACTTGTATAAATTAGAAGAATATTTCACTGTATTTACCTTTTCCTGTAAGGACTCTACCAGTTGCTTGGTTACCTCCAATGTGAGGTCCAGTCTGGAGTGCTGAGTCCTTACGAAATCAAATGATTCCTCACCCAGAATTCCAGATTCATAAATTATGTCTTCCCCCAGGGTGAGGAGCTCTTCGAGTTCTACCTTCCACGCCTGGTAATTCTCAGTGTCACTCTCCCATTGATCAATCAGTGCTTCTGCCTGGTGAATAATCTGTCGGGCCATATATAAATCTTGGAGAGTGGACGCTAGGAAATGCCAGGTGTTTCCTATCTATAGAGTGACCCATTCATCTACTGCCTGGGCATTCTTTTTCATTACTCGCAGGGAGTCTATGTCGCTCTGCGATATCTCTTCTGATGTGGAGGTCTCTGGAGGAGCGGCATTAAGGGGTCAGGCCAGCTCTATAAGAAACCCCATAAGGTTTGCATTCTTCTCTTTCTCAGCTTTGAGCCTCTGGGCCTCCTTTTCATACCGGGCTTCAACTGCCCTTGCTGCCTCCTTTAGCAGGTCTACCTCACCCTGCTTTCCTCTTTTACCTAGGGATACCTCTGCGATATTGTATTCTGCGGGGTCCGTGGTCGCTTCATCGGTGTCTGGGGGAGGCATAGCCACTACTGCAATTGCCTCTCCACCCGGCCCAGTTCAAAGAGTATGAACTATCTGGGCCTTCTTTGTTTTTGGCGGGGCCTGAGCTAAGGCCATCATTTCGGCCAGGGAGAGCGGGATCGCCGGAGCGGATTGGGCTTTTCTTTTTCTATTTTCTGCCAGCCATGGAGGTGGGAGAGGTGGCCTTCCTACCAGATTTTTTTCTTCAGATATTCTCCCGGTGTCCGGTGGCGGCTGCTCCTTTTCAAAATTTACCTCATCTGTTCCTCTCCCTGCCGAAACCTCTTTTGCAGCAACATTCTTTTCAATTTCTATCTCCTCAGCCTGGTCTTGAATGTCAATTGATGGGTCTGGACCTTGGTCGGCTTCCTCAGGGATTTCCTCTTCATGCCGCTCTTCTTCTTCTTCCTCACCTGCTGGAAGTACGGGAGGTATCAGGCCGAGATTCAGAGTTTGGGCCGCTGTGATAACCTGCCCAAAGGTTGCCCCCGGGAGTGGCCTTGGGAACGTGGCGGCTGGGGTTATGGTTGATCCTAAAGGTCCAGGTCCAGGTTCCCCAGTGGATGCCATTTTTTCACCTGGTGGTTGTTGGTCCACTCCCGGACCTTGTGCTGCTTGAGCCCCGAAAACAATCTCCGGTTCTGGCCTCTTTTCTTATATCTGCTACTCTTCTTGTTCTGCAGCCTTTTGTTCCAGGTCTTCTGGATCCACAGCCTCTTGCTCTTCCTATGGGACTTCTGTCCGTACCTGTGTGTCATCTCCCTGCAAATTCCTGAATTCATCGGTTGCAAATAAGTCAAATTCCTCTTCTAGAGGGGGACTGGCTGGGACCCCTGCCTATTCTTCTTCTTTCTCCAGTTTCGGGGAACTGGAAGAAAGGATCTCTACTTCTTTGGGGAGGGACGCCCTTGGTGTTGGTTCTGCCTTAGGCTGTTTGATGTGTTTTCTCTTCCTCTGGGTGATCGGAGGCGGCCCTGCATCGGCTATTGCTGCTACCTCTGTGGGATCCACCCCCGTTGCCTTAACCATCAAGGCTGCCAGTGATGGGGAGGATGGAGGATGAATTGGTCCAGCCATGAGCGGGGGAGTGGCCAGCCTCGTTATTAATTGCTCCCTCATTTTCTAGGAGGCCGCCATAGATTGCTTGATCTGCTCCTGAATGGGGACTTCTTGCACAGAGGGTGTTGTAGCTATCCCTTTTCCCTTGTCTGCGCCTTGTGTGAAAGTCCCGGCCCCTGGGGTCAATCTTGGTACCGGCGGAGGAGTTGGCCCTGGTGCCGGCTGGGCTGCCTGGCAAGTACTCCCAGGGAAGGCTTTCTTGAAGTAGGTGTGGCTTCGCTCCACTACTTCCCAGGTGAAGTCTTCAATTGTGGGCCCTTCCTAGGTGGCCCAATTCATTGCCGGCAGTGCCATTTTGTCAATCCCCTTTTCTTTGTAGTAGGGGTCTGTGCTGGGGGCGGTGTCCGAGAAACTCGCCGGGAACCTCCGGAGCTTTAGTTCCTGCATCATTCCGGCTGTCATCCTGTCATAGTGCCTACTCCGGACATCTACATCATCCTAGAAATCTTCCCAAAAGTCCTCCATATGTATTTGATGGGGCTCCGAAGCCCGGGGCAGTGCCGTTGCAATTCTGCCATGCGGATCAAAATTCCTCCGCGCTAGATAAAATTCCTGCAAGTTATAACATTTCAATTCATTGTCTGCCTCCCTCATGGTGGCCAGACTATAGGTATAGTTCCCACAGGAGATTGGGAATGAGACGTTTGGGACCTTCTTGTGGGCTAAGAAGGTATGCAGCTCCAGCATTTGTCTGCAATATTCCAGCAGCACGATCTTGTCCCCACAATACTTGGGCAACAAGTAGGGATTCCCAGAGAAGCTGGCGACCCTAATGTATGTATGCTACTAGAATTGGATATAGTAGTGCCCATAACTACTAACCAATTTCATCGCCTCAGTGGATAGGCGGTATCCGACATCCTGGGTGGGCGTGAGCAGATGGTAGTAAACGAAGGAATCATTTACCCGACAGTAACTGGGGAAACTGGCCTCCCATTGAATCTGTGGGAAATGGTCCCACGGTGCTTTTTATCCCGGGCCAAGCCCGAGAATGCCATCTATAAGCAGGCCATTAGAGTGGGGCCTCTGTTGGGCCAAAGCCCAGAAAACATAAGAAGTCATGTAGAACTTCTTCTATTCTATTTCGCTCTATTTCTCTCTAAGTGCTCGAAGGTTTTAATCACGGTAAGTGTGAAAATGACAGGTAAGTCTATTTATACCCGCGGTGAAAAGTAATACTCCTCCTTCCAGAGATTTCAGGTCAGGCGTAACCCTCCAGACTCTGGGCCCGGGGATTCCTTACGATGATATTCTTAAGACTTAAGAACATCATAGAAAATAATCCCGGAGTCTGGAATCCGCCTTCCGATAAAAGACAACCTCCAGGATCCGGGATCCCGGAGGGGAAAACCAAACCAAGAAAACAACACACACCGGGGAAGAAAACCCCAGAGAAAGAAAGAAAAAAGGAAAAGGAAGACAAGGCAAAGCCGCAGCAAAAAGCAAAGCAAAAGAAGAAAGGGGGACCCAACATTTTGCACACAAAATGTAGGGACGGGGATGCAGGGGCATAAAAAATGGTGACTATCTGGGATAAATACCTTAGCGCATTTGAGAACCATAGAACCTCTGGTTAGCATAACCGGAATAAATCCATCTCCCAAAGCGTTTGACAAGCAAAAAGCAGCATATCCAAGAGAACCAGACCACACAGGAGTCAGTCCGTAGCCTTTCATCAGTGGTGTCATGTGTGCTTTAGAAGGAAATCAAGCCGATGACCTCTGGGAGGAATAGAGAAGCGGTACTAGTTACATCGAACCAGTCATCAATTTGATTGCTTTCCCCCGGAGACCGGAGTTTCATCCCGCTATTCCTCTTATTATTTTATTTATTTCCAGGTGGGGAAGGCAGTACTTCTTTCACCATTGAGCCTAAGCTTAGCTAAATTCAAATGGTGGTACTTCTTTCACCTATCCACCTATATTTAGATGTTTGGAGAGGATAAAACTCCAGACCCGGAAGGAATTTCTTTGGATTTTCAGATGTGGATCAATTAACCAGTACAGCTGATCTACCTCTGACGTGTCTGATTACTTGTTCCTTATATTATTATTTTTCACTGATTGCCAGACTCTCGGAGACAACACCCAGTGGAGAGTGCTCGAAAATGTGCCATAACCTGCAAACAATCCCAGAAACCGGGTTGGTTCCACTGTGATAAAGATAGATTATAAAGTTCACCATGCCGGAGGCATTGCACCAGAGGCCAAAGTTATGCGAAGCATTCTAGTTCCTACAAGATGGAACAAAACGCCGGGACCAAAAGAAAGCCGAAAGCGAAAACAAAGACAACAAAAAGAAAAAGGGGGACACTGCCCCGAAGGACAGCTGACAAGACTATTTACAAGGGGATATTTACATATAATACAATTTCAGACAAAATTACCCTTATTCGAAGTAATGTTTGAGAAACTGCCCATTAACAGGCAATGCGACAGGTTCTCTAGTCAAGGTGTTAAGGCGGTAAGTATTTACTCTGCAGATTTCTGAGATTAAGTACGGTCTGAGCCAGAGCCGTTGGAACTTGGTGTGCTTTCCTTTCTTCTCCTGGGCCTTATACCATAACAGGACCAGATCCGAGATATGAAAAGCCTTGTATTGGGCTCTTCTGTCAAACCATCATTTTACCACTGCTTGATGAAGTGTAAAGTGTTCAAGGGCCGCGTCTCGCTGTTCTTCCATTCGCACCAGATTCAAAAGTTGAACCTCCACAATGTTGTCCCTATTGTTAAATTCCTGCATAAACTGTAAAACCAGGATTTGTAAGTTGAATGGGAATACAGGGTTCTAGCCATAAACCAGGTGGAATGGTGACGTCCCCAGGGAAGCCTTAATATGAATACAATCCGCCCAGAGGGTGAATTTCCATTTTTGGTGCCAATCCCGGGGATTTTGTTCTAACAGATGTTTGATCACCTCAAGCAGATTCTTATTTGTTGATTCAGCAACGCCATTCCCTTGGGGGTAATAGTTGCTAGAGAACTTTAGTGTGATCTTTCTATTGTAGGTCCATTCCAGTAATTGCGCCGAAGAAAACGCTGGACCATTGTCACATACTAAAGCAAAGGGCATTCCAAACCGTGTGCCGATGTTTTCTTCCAAGAACTTGATAACCATGTCTGTCGTGTTGTTTTTGCAGGGAATAGCCTCAGACCACCGAGCGCAGTAATCAGTCACAGTAAGGATATATCAATGGTTGGCAGACGAATTGGGGTTGATTTCCCCGATGAAGTCAAGTGCCCACTGGGCAAAGGGTCTAGCTTCGTAGACTGGTTGCAGAGGCATGGCCGGGTTATGCTCATGATGTGCTGCAGTTTGACAAGTATGGCATCTCCTAACATGAGCGTAGACGTCCTTGAATATGCAGGGCCAGTAGTATCCAGCCTGGAGCATCTGATGGGTAGTGGCGTCAACTGAACCATGCCTAGTTCAAAACTGTCCATGGAATTCATCAATTATTTTCACAGCTTGGTCCCTGTCGATGCACCGGAGGTACACTCCCTCGTAGTTTCGATGGTAAAGCGTAGAATTTTTTATCATGAAATGGGCACTTTTCATCCGCAAGACGCGGCATTTGTGGGGAGGTAATCCCTCCGGGCATTTGTTGTTTAGCAGCAAGTACACCAGATCGGTATACCATAGGTCTTGGGTAATGGACTCCACCGTATAAGTTTGACATTCTATGTGGGGAGTCTCTTCTGCCATTGTTCGACTTAGTCCCTGGCCTCGGACTATTTTCATGGGCTGCATCTATAAGTCATATTCCTGGAGGATGGCCATCCATTTCCCCCGTCTCTCACCCAATTCACTCTGCATCAGTAGAGATTTGACAGCCTGGTCCGGGATGATAGCATGCACTTTGCTCCAGAGAATATAATGCCGAAATTTCTTCACGGCGCGAACTAGAGCAAAGGCCTATTTTTCCAGTGATGAATACCGAACTTTAGCATTCTTAAAGGGGGAACTCATGAAAGCAATTGGTCGTTCTTCCCCTTTAACCTTTTGGGTCAGTATTGCCGCGGCAGAATGCGACAAAGAAAATGAGTATATGTAAAATAGGAGGGAATAGTCCAGACTAGCCAGGACAGGTGCCTCCGTTATGGTCTGTTTGATCTGGGCGAACGCCTGCTTGGTTTCAGGACTCCACTCAATTTTTGTATCCTTTTTCATCATTTCAATGAGTGGTTTGACTATTTCTGCGAATCCCGTGATGAATCATCACACAAAGTTGATTTTTCTGAAGAAGGATCACATTTATTTCTTGCTACCAGGCATCTATAAGTTCAGCAATGCTTCAACTCTATCAGGGTCTATGGATATACCCTTCTCAGAGATGATATGCCCGAGCAACTTCCCTTCGGTGACCCCGAATATGCACTTCTTAGGGTTGAGGGATATTCCATACCGGCGGCATCTCTCACAAATCTGGGTGAGGTGGGCAGCATGATCACGCATGTCCTGGGAGAATACGGTCAAATCATCCATGTAGATGATTATGCATCGATTCACAAGGCCCTCGAATGCAATGTCCATGGCCTTTTGAAAAGTAGCCCCTGCATTGATCAAACTGAAGGGCATTCTTCTATACGCAAACGTTTCCCACTTGGTGGTAAACACTATTTTCTCTCTGTCTTCATACTTGACCATGACCTGGTTGTATCCTGAATATCCATCCAAGAATGACATCATCTGAGATCTGTTCACTATTTGTAACACCTCATCCAACAAGGGGAGAGGGTGATTATCTTTTTTGGATGCCTTGTTCAAATTTTGGAAATCCACGCAAAGGCGGATCTCACCGTTCTTCTTCCTGACTGGGACCAGGTTGGCAACCCATGTAGTATGCCAGATTGGAAATATTATCTGGGCTGACAATAGTTTTTCTACCTCTTGACAGATCAGAGGCTCTATCAAGGGGTTGACCGGTCTTTGCTTTTGCCGAAAGGGTTTAGCGTCTTGCTTCAGGGGAATAGTGTGGGTCATGATAGATGTATCATACATTTTTAAGTCTTCATATCCCCAGGCAATTACATCAATGTATTCTCAGAGAACCGCGAGAATCTTCTCCTTCTCCTCTGGGGAGAAGGAGGTACCAATGTGGATGATCTTTTTTTCACCGGGCTGGCTGATGTTAAATTTTTCAAACTTTCCTCCTTCCGGGAAGGATGACACCTTCTCATGGGCCCGAGGGTCCGAGTCGAAGATTCATTCTAATGCAACCATCCCCTTAGGGATGGTGTTGGTGGGCAATTCCATGATCCCATCGTCTTCATTACTTTGCCCCGTATCATCGTGGTCTCATTCCTCCACTATCTGGTCTTCAAAGACACCAACATTTGCCATGAAGGCCAAGATATGCTGATCGTCCTCAAAAACCTGAAAGTGAGTAACATTATCTGGAATGGAGGGGGTGGGGACCATCTCAACTGAAAATATTCAGAGTCGTGAGCCGGCCATCGGCTCAAGTGTGCTGGCAGAAACAGCTAGGGCATCCGGGATATAGTTCCGCCACCGGGGAATGAGATCAATGCCAAAGGCATCAAAATCCTTGATAAGGCTCCAAGCCCCATTGCGGTATGCGGCCAGCCTTTTGTCATTACATGTGTATTGACTCCAGACTTGTTTAACAACCAACTCTGAATCACCCAGAGCCCGGAGGTGGGTGATACCTTTCCTTAGTGCGAATAGGAGTCCAAGGACCAAGGCCTCGTACTTTGTGACATTGTTTGTGCAGTTAAACTACAGCCTATAGGACGTGAGGAAGGATTTCCCCCATGGGTTGATTAATTCTACCCCGGCCCCACAACCTTGTTTGGATCAGGACCCATCAAACTTAAGGGTCCGTAAGTCATTGTTTGTAACCTGGGGCTGGGGATGGGGATTCCCTTTAGATTATCGCTGGAAGACTTGGGGATTTTCTCCCAGACTACCGACATGAGAGTAGAATTTATCCCCGAAGGCATTTCTATTTGTGATTCCCGGGGGGACGGCACCAAAGGAGTGCATCCTGTAGGAGTACTGGGTCCCGGGGAATTAGTTGTATGTTCACTCTGGAAGATATCAACTTGTCAGGTAGCGATCGATAGACATGGTTCACACTCGTGCTCTGAATGTTTTTGGTAATGTACCCGGCACCAAGTGCCAACAGGAGTGTGGCAAGGGTCGCTGTGGTGCCTTGAGAGCTAATTTCAACTCTCACCTTTTCTCCTAAGTCTTGTGCTCTTTGCAACACTACAAGGTCCTCTCCGGGGATGAAATCAAATGTTAAGATTTCAAGAGGTTGCTACACCCCCAGAGAGGATTCAGAGAAAAGGACTTCATTGACCCTTCCAACTTTGGTAAGAGCCTATTTCATCTGAGGTTCACTTTCGACCCGGATCTGGTTTGATCCTCCCTCCCACGGAAGCCATAAGTGGGTGAAGTTGGTCAAAAAGTATCCACTCAAGGACTTGGACCAATTCTGACTTAGTAACATCCCATAGGTCTCTGGGATATCCACCACTTGGATGTCAATGATGCTGGCTATCTTGGGGTCCTGGATAAGGTATATCTAGACGTTCTTCAATTCCCCCACCATTTTTACAGTGGTCTTATCCAGTTGGATTACTGCACCATTAGATGGGGTGGGGTGGAGTCCGAGCGTCTGACAAATAGATAAGGGCATGATGTTACCCGAAGCTCCGGAGTCTACTAAGCAGTTGTGTATATTTTTTCCGTAAATGTTTAGGCCTAGTAGGAAGGGAGGATCCTCATTATTTCCCTGGAAGACAGCCGCATTAGCATCATCTAATGAGACAGTCTTGGGTGGGCGGCTAACTGCTTTCGGGTTCCCTAAGAGCTTCAGAAGGGACTTCTTCTGTTCGGGACAATTTAACAAAACCTCCATTAAAGTCATGGAGGTGGTGGTCTGCTCTAACGCCTTTGTGATGTCGAATCTTCCTCCCGGGAACTAGTGATTTTCCTCCATGAGATATTTTGCTTGGTTAGAGCTAGGACCTTTTGGAGGGATGGGTCGATCAGTTGCATTACTCTGGGGAGGAGGAGTATCTTTGGTAGGAGGTATAGGCGTGTAAGCTGGTCCTTTACCCGCCTGGCTCCGGGTGTTGTATGGAGTCCGCGGGTTAGTAAAGGTGTTGGCCTCAAAGGGCAGAATGGATTCATCAAAGAATCCTTGTAGTTCAAATTCTTCTTCATCTTCCCCGGAATTTCCAAAGAAGATGGTATCACAGGTGAAGGGACTGTGGGTTTGCTCTTGGACAGGGGGCTCCGGGGGAGCGGTATCATGCGATTGCTGCCTGTCCAACTGGGAGATCATTATGACTTTCTCCAAAGTGGCACAATTCACTTCATTGTGCGAACCTGTATTGTGCAGCCGACACCAATTAGTCATGGGCTGGAAGTCTACGACTGGCGTAAAATGGGATGGTCCAGCACCATTCTAGTTGGTGTTTTGGTTTGGAGGTGGGCCTCCGGTATTCGTATTGTTATTCCATTGTTGCTGGTTAGGCCTAGGCCCATTGTTGAAATTTCTTCCCCCAGCATTGTTGTTTCGCTGGCCGGAGAAGATATTTCCCCTCTAGAAATTTGAATTTTGGGGCACGTAGGACCCCGCCTTCAGTTGACCCATGTCCATAGTCAGAGTGGACAACATTCACTTGAGGGCTTCAACCTCGGCAGTCAACTAAGTGTTAGCGTTACAATGGGATGGTTGTGGTGGCTGTTGGCTTCCCGGGAAGGCAGCAGGATTAACTCGAGTCGAGGGCGGCAATCCTCTAGCCGCGGACGACTGGAAGAATGGCACTCCAGACGGTTGTGTCTGAGTCTATTGTGTCTGCTGCGGCTGGTTCCAAGGGAAGACTTCTAGATGCGACGTTATTTGGGTCTGGGAGCGGTAAACATATCGCGCCTGTTGGTCTATAATGGGTGGCGGAGGATTCACTGCCATCGAGGGGGCACCCATTGCCAGATTGGGGTTGTAACCCCTGGCATAAGCAGTTCCGCTGGGGATCATATGGAAAGGAGTGTTCTATCCAATCCTGCCTAGGGATTTGTTGAGACCGCGGGACAACTCTAGGGCTAGGTTGTAGACTTTTTCCAAGGTATCCCGGTCGCCCGGGGCAGTTGTTCTCCAGAGGAGGGTGGCAACGAAAGGGTCCATCGCATTAAGATATGTCTGTATGGTAACATCTGGCGATGGGACAAAAGGGCCCGTGCACCGCTTCAGGGCGCGTTGGAACCTATGGTTGAATGCTGCAAGAGGTTCATTGGGTTCCTTCCTAATGGAGATGAACTGGCTGTGGGACCAAGCTAGGTCTACATTCACGCGAAAGGTAGCCAAGAAGGCATCCTCCATATCCTGCCAAGTGTTGATGGAGTTGGCAAGTAAGTTTAGGTACCAGTTCAACTCGCTTTGTCCTAAGGATAGGGGAAACATGCGGGTCACAACATCCTCATGCTGAATTCGGTGTCGATTCATGGCATCTTTGTATGCCTGTAAATGTTCTTCTGCAGTCCGTGAGCCTAAGTGCTCATATCGCGGGCAAATCTTCTCCAGGTGGGAGGGTAAGTCGTTGATTGCGCCCGGAAAAGTGCCCATTGGGGACCCAGTGTTTCTGAAATATGCAGCCATTGGGGGAACTATATGTTGGGTAGTTTGGGTACTGGTTCCCGGGACTGTCTGAGGAGTTTGGGTATTCAAAGATATGGTAGATCCCCAAACAATAGTGGCTGGTAGGAATTTTGACGTCTATTTCTTTCGAGCAAGAGGCTCGAGTTCGACAAACCTTCTGGGATTCAGGGCAGACCTAAGGACTCTTTCAAATTTAGCTAGGGAAAAGGACCCAATCCCACTAAAGGATTGTCTCCTAAAATGACAACTCGAGGAACCCTCAGGAGGTGTATAATCAGAATCTCCGGGAGGGGATGAGTTCATGCCCTCCTTCTAGCACCAATTTCTGTTGATGGGGTTTTGCTGACCGGGTCCTCAAACAGTCATAAGTTTTCACCGGGTTCTAGGGAAATCGGCCAACTCCGCCTGCAAAGGTTGTCCGGGGGAAATGAATCCTTCGGGCCTTCAAGCACCTGGGTGTCGGGTCACGACGGTGCGGGGCTCGGTTGGGAGAGGTGACTATTTTCGAGGGGGATATCTGGTTACTTCAACTCATTCTTCTCGAGATTCGGTACAGTAAGGGTTTCCCAGAGCATTCTACACTTTGCAAATAAAATGAAAAAGATCCTGCAGGGTTAGAAACGTTTATCTAACTACAGTTATGCTGAAATGTCTGGAACATCAACAATACTCTGAAAGACTACACTAAATATCGAAGAAATACACAACCATCAGTTAGCATTTTATCAGTAGTGGAAATAAAGAGGTCGTTAATCTACTTTAACATATCAGAGTAAAGGACATACAGAACATTAAAACATGAAATACCATTAACTCAAAAGCAGGGACACTAAAAACATCATTGCCAAGAATCCTTCCTTCTTCATTAATATTTAGTCTAGCATGCACTGGTGCGTGATACAATGGCGGCTCTAGCGGAGCATCTAACTACCAAGAACAGAACAATGGAGCATTGAGCTCTGCAACTAAAATCAGAAATCACTTTGCTATTTCTATGGACAAAAAAAATCATCAATTTCATCGACCCTTAGAAATGGGTCGATTTGCCTATTTATACAACTCTCTAACCCTAACCCTATTTCACTGTGCTTTAATAAAATATAATATATGGGGGTCGGTACTACCTGCGCCACCCTACAAAAGACCTAGAGACGGAATAGGTCTGCCATGTCAGAAGAAGAAGACAAGAATATACATCGAAAGAATCAGCCTCGGGAAGAGGGCCAGAGAAGAGAAAGTAGAAAGTAGGTCCCCCGGGGACCGAGGCTACATGCCTCATAAATGGGAAATGTGGCACCCTATCTCCAATGTGCTACGTGTACCCTTGAACGAAACCTCGAGAAGACCGCCCTGTCAGAAACCAACTGCCGAGCCAATGCCTCTTGATGTGGCCAACTACCCTCTGACAATCTTTATTAACCACCTCTGAAAGTGACTGGTCGGCCTCGGGGACCGGGACACAGATCATCTTTAAAGAATACAAAATTTTGGATCTGGGACTCCGGGATCCGGGAACTTACGTCCCCAAAAGAATAAAGAATACTTAATACTCAAGATTCCCCGGTTCCTGAAGAACGCTCAAGGCTGCTTATTATCATTGAAGGCCTGAAGGAGGAGGAAAATGCCATCTTTGTCAATCTTTCTTAGGCTGCCCCTTCTATGCCTGGCCACATCAACTAGTTCCCCCAGGTCTGGAACATTATTTCTGAACTCATCGGCCATCCTTGCAGCGTCATGGCCTTTAAGCACCATTTCAGTAAGTTTTTTCATCTAGGCCCCATCTATCCCCTCTAGGGATTGATACCGAGATGTCTTCATTTCATCAAAATTCCCCAAAACTGACTCCTCTGGGGTATAAGTATCTGTACTAAGGGGATCAACCCCGGAAGCTTTTATTACAAATGACTTGTATAAATTAGAAGAATATTTCACTATATTTACCTTTTCCTGCAAGGACTCTAGCAGTTACTTGGTTACCTCCAATGTGAGGTCCAGTCTAGAGTGCTGAGTCCTGACGAAATCAAATGATTCCTCACCCAGAATTCCAGATTCAGGAATTATGTCTTCCCCTAGGGTGAGGAGCTCTTCGAGCTCTACCTTCCACGCCTGGTAATTCTCGACGTCACTCTCCCATTGATCAATCAGTGCTTCTGCCTGGTGAATAACCTGTCGGGCCGTATATAAATCTGGGAGAGTGGACGCTAGGAAACGCCGGGTGTTTCCTATTTGTAGAGCGACCCATTCGTCTACTGCCTGGGCCTTCTTTTTCATTACTCGCAGGGAGTCTATGTCGCTCTGCGGTATCTCTTCTGATGTAGAGGTCTCCGAAGGAGCGGCATTAAGGGGTCAGGCTAGCTCTATAAGAAACCCCATCAGGTTTGCATTCTTCTCTTTCTTAGCTTTGAGCCTCTGGGCCTCCTTTTCATATTGGGATTCAACTGCCCTTGCTACCTCCTTTAGCAGGTCTACCTCACCCTGCTTTCCTCTTTTACCCAGGGATACCTCTGCGATATTGTATTCTGCGGGGTCCGCGGTCGCTTCATCGGCGTCTGGGGGAGGTGTAGCCACTACTGCAATTGTCTCTCCGCCTGGCCCAGTTCAAAGAGTATGAACTATTTGGGCCTTCTTTGTTTTTGGCGGGGCCTGAGCTAAGGCCATCATTTTGGCCAGGGAGAGAGGGATCGCCGGAGCGGATTGGGCTTTTATTTTTCTATTTTCTGCCAGCCATGGAGGTGGGAGAGGTGGCCTTCCTGCCAGAGTTTGTTCTTCAGATATTCTCCCTGCCAGAACCTCTTCTGCAGCAACATTCTTTTCAATTTCTATCTCCTCAACCTGGTCCTGAATGTCAATTGATGGGTCTAGACCCTGGTCGGCTTCCTCGGGGATTTCCTCTTCATGCCGCTCTTCTTCTTCTTCCTCACCTGCTGGAAGTAGGGGAGGTATCAGGCCGAGATTCAGAGTTTGGGCCGCTGTGATAACCTGCCTGAAGGTTGCCCTCGGGAGTGGCCTTGGGAACGTGGCGGCTGGGGTTATGGTTGATACCAAAGGTCTGGGTCTGGGTTCCCCAGCGGATGCCATTTGTTCACCTGGTGGTTTTTGGTCCACTCCCGGACCTTGTGCTGCTTGAGCCCCAGAAATAATCTCCGGTTCTAGCCTCTTTTCTTCTATCTGCTGCTCTTCTTGTTCTGTAGCCTTTTGTTCCAGGTCTTCTGGATCCACAGCCTCTTGCTCTTCCTGTGGGACTTCTATCCCTGCCTGTGTGTCATCTCCCTGCAAATTCCCAAATTCATCGGTTGCAAATAAGTTAAATTCCTCTTCCGGAGGGGGACTGGCTGGGACCCCTGCCTATTCTTCTTCTTTCTCTGGTTCCGGGGAATTGGAAGCAAGGATCTGTACTTCTTTGGGGAGGGATGCCCTTGGCGCTAGTTCTGCCTTAGGCTGTTTGATATGTTTTCTCTTCCTCTGGGTGATCAGAGGCGGCCCTGCATCGGCTATTTCTGCTGCCTCCATGGGATCCACCCCCGTTGCCTTAACCATCAAGGTTGCTAGTGACAGGGAGGATGTCCAGGACAAATTGGTCTGGCCATGAGCGGGGGAGTGGCCAGCCTCGTTATTAATTGCTCCCTCATTTGCTGGGAGGCCGCCATGGATTGCTTGATCTTCTCCTAAATGGGGACTTCCTGCGCGGAGGGTGTTGTATCTATCCCTTTTCCCTTGTCTGCACCTTGTGCGGAAGTCCCAGCCCCTGGGGTCAATCTTGGTACCGGCGGAGGATTTGGCCCTGGTGTCGGCTGGGCTGCCTGGCGAGTACTCTCGGGGCAGGCTTTCTTGAAGTAGGCGTGGCTTCGCTCCACTACTTCCCAGTGAAGTCTTCAATTGCGGGCCCCTCCTGGGTGGCCTAATTCATTGCCAGCAGTGCCATTTTGTCAATCCCCTTTTCTTTGTACTGGGGGTCTGTGGTGGGGGTGGTGTTTGAGAAACCTGCCGGGAACCTCTAGAGCTTTAGTTCCTACATCATTCTGGCTGTCATCCTGTCATAGTGCCTGCTCTAGACATCTATATCATCCTGGAAATCTACTCAGAAGTCCTCCATATGTATTTGATGGGGCTCCGAAGCCCGGGGCAGTGTTGTTGCAATTCTGACATGCGGAACAAAATTCCTCCGTGCCAGATAAAATTCTTGCAAGTTATAACATTTCAATTCATTGTCTGCCTCCCTCGCGGCGGCCAGACTGTAGGTGTAGTTCCCACAGGAGATTGGGAACGAGACGTTTGGGACCTTCTTGTGGGCCAAGAAGGTATGCAGCTCCAGCATTCTTCTGCAATATTCCAGCAGCACGATCTTGTCCCCACAATGCTTGGGCAACAAGTAGGGCTTCCCGGAGAAGCCAGCGACCCTAATGTATGTATGCTACTAGAATTGGATATAGTAGTGCCCATAACTAGTAACCAATTTCATCGCCTCAGTGGATAGGCGGTATCTGGCATCCCGGGTGGGCGTGAGCAGATGGTAGTAAATGAAGGAATCATTTACCTGGCAGTAATTGGGGAAGCTGGCCTCCCATTGAATCTATGGGAAATGGTCCCATGATGCTTTTTGTCCCGGGCCAAGCCTGAGAATGCCATCTGTAAGCAGGCCATTGGAGTGGGGCCTCTGTTGGGCCAAAGCCCAGAAAACATAAGAAGTCATGTAGAACTTCTTCTTCTCGTTCAATTGCAGGAACTGGGAGTCGACGTGATTGGAGATTATTGTCGCCCAGTCGAAAAATTCTCCCTTAGTGGAGATACCCAGGAGGAAATAGTACATCCATTTTGCAAATTCCTGGGCGGAGGGTTGCCCAAATACCCGGGCCAATGCTATCATCCCCATCTGGATGCTCTCCT
Organism: Thuja plicata; assembly: GCA_018584345.1. Taxonomy (NCBI): domain Eukaryota; kingdom Viridiplantae; phylum Streptophyta; class Pinopsida; order Cupressales; family Cupressaceae; genus Thuja; species Thuja plicata. Next base: position 1,250,717 of record MU223956.1, on the reverse strand, counting down.
TGAATTCAGAGCGGGGGATATCTATCTTCATTCTCTTTGGGTCCCTCTTCGGGACCTTGAGCTAGTTGGTGTTCATGTACACCCGGGTGGCATCCTCCAGTTGATTGAATTATTTCAAGGCCTTAGTCCTTGTAACCACCGTGGCTCTGTGAAATTGTGGGATACCCAGGCCTGCTTGGAAAGTGACTGGGTCGAGGGACACTAGTGGAGTGGGGTATCCCGTGGGTTCTGCAGCTGCGAGAATGACGGCCTAGACAGAAGAGTTATAGTTGGCAGCCAGGGTTAGAACAAGCTCTGGAGACTGCACGGAGCATGGGAAGCAAGCTACCTTGAGGATTCCAGAACCTCCGATGTTGGTTGCTAGTTTGTCTCCAGCCTGTCGCTGGATGTGCATTATCTTTACCAGGGCCTGCATTTCTGCCCAAGTCCCGACACTGGCGTCGGTCATCAGTTTCACCCTGGACTCAATCTTTGAGCCCACAATCTCATTATCCTACACAAACTTCATGGTGAGGGGCAGCTTTGCCAGGGCCTTCTCTATTTTTGACTTTGTTGCTGCCCTGGTTTCGGTTGTGGTGGGTAATTTCGGACTTCCGGGAGGAGATGATGCAGACGCCTCAGACATGTTTGTAAGATGAAGTCCGGACCTGCAAGACAAAGCGACCATCAGAACATATTTATCAAAATAAAATAGTTACTCCAGGGTCCAGAGATCTTACCACCGCGCCGTTTTCTTTTCCTAAAAAGTTAATTTTATGTAAAGGTATCCGAAAAGCAAAACATAAACTTAGAATGTTCATTATATCTCCGGATCTGGGAAATTTTATTACAGTTGATGAAGACATAGGATGAATGGTGATAAAAAGGCCCGAAGCCTGGAGAAGTGACCGTTAACAAGGAAGAATGCGAAGGCAAGTCCACGTGGGCACCACGTACGTTGGCATTAAATGGATGTGATGGTGATGACGACGGAGCCAACTGTTCGAACGCGTGAAAAGGGAAGGCCACTTGGCTAGAATTAATTGCGCGCATGGGAAGTAAATGAGGCTTTGACAGCCCTGATGGAGGAGAGAGAAAACTGCCTGTCTGAAACTGGCCGAGAGCCGAGTTTCAAACAGGTGGTTTTCTGCCTCGAAGCAAGCCTTGAGGCAAAAAACTAGAAGCAAGGGTGACTCGACCAGCTTGTCGAGCCACCCGGAAGGATATACATAGAGCCGAAGGATATATACATGGAAGGGAGGAGATATACAAGGGTTACCTACAGATATGCACATATATACACCAATATACACACGGGACGACTCCCGTGAGAAAACCAGACAAGGCCAAAACAAATATACACAGCCATTTACATTATCTACGCAATTTACAGACTTCACATTATTTATAGGCAGACCATTAGTTACATGATTTACATTATTTACAGACAAACTACCACTGCATAAAGGGTGGACGACCTTCTGGCAGAGCCGACCCACCAACGGGTGGCAAGACTCAAGAGCGAAAGGACAAACATGACAGAAAAACAAAGAAAAATGAAAACAAAACTAGGCAAAACCAAGGAAAAACCAGAAAATGGAAGCAGAACAGGGAGGAGGAAAGGAGAAACACCAACCTGAAAATGCAGAAGGTGAAGGAAAGGAGGGATTACCGATAGAATTCTGCAACAACTCGATTCGTTAGGCTACCAAGATCACCACCACGAAGCACTTGCATATGTCCGAGAACAACAGAAGGTGTTAAGGTTTGATTATCACAAATTCTCTGTAAATGCTCTGCTAATCGCTTTGAAAACGCTCTATTTCGCTCTAAGTGCTCGAAGGTTTTAATCACGGTAAGTGTGAAAATGACAGGTAAGTCTATTTATACCCGCGGTGAAAAGTAATCCTCCTCCTTCCAGAGATTTTAGGTCAGGCGCAACCCTCCGGACTCCGGGCCCGGGGATTCCTTACGATAATATTCTTAAGACTTAAGAACATCATAGCAAAGAATCCCGGAGTCTGGAATCTGGCTTCTGACAAAAGACAACCTCCGGGATCCGGGATCCCGAAGGGGAAAACCAAACTGAGAAAACAACACACACCGGGGAAGAAAACCCCAGAGAAAGAAAGCAAAAAGGAAAAGGAAGACAAGGCAAAGCCGCAGCAAAAAGCAAAGCAAAAGAAGAAAGGGGGACCCAACATTTTGCACACAAAATGTAGGGACGGGGATGCAGGGGCATAACAAATTCCAATTAGGCTTAAGTTAGAAATCCACCATACAATCCATACTAGGTTGGAGAACAAGAATATTGTAGAAAATTACACCGGAAATTGCTCCAAAATGACTTCAATTTTCATTGTAAACTTCAACAACCCCTTGGGTCATGTTTACAAGTCTTATTTATGCCTTTAAAAGAAGTTTTCAACATCTACCTAATCCACAACTACCTTTTAACAAATTTTTTAAAAGTTACCATTACAATTGGAGAATTTTTCATTACAACATATACAACATTGGAGCAAATTTTATATGTTTTATTCAATTTGGACCAAAACATCACATTGTCCTAGGTGACACCTAATGGTCCAAAATGAACTTTTTACATTAACCACACTAAAACAAGAGAAAAACCCAAACAATTGCTCTATTAGGCATGAGGGTACCCCTGCACCAGAAGAAAAGCATGCCCTAAGATGATGCACAACAAAAATGATGCTCATAGATTCAAACTATTCAACCAAAAAAATGAAGCACTCCAACCCCCCTTCCCCCCTGCCCNAAAAAAAAAAAAAAAATTGAAATAAATAAATGACTAGGTTGCCCACCAAGAACACAAGATAGAAAATATGAGCTATGTGAGTGCATAAATGACACTCAAAAAACATAAAAACACGATCAGATGCATATTCCAAAATGTAGGAGAGAATAAAGCAGCTATCTACATGCGAGAATAAAGAACAATCACACGTTCTTTGAACAAAAACATCATCAAACAAGAAAAAAATCATAAAAACCTTTTGGGCTACAAAGGAATGAAAACATGCAAGTGAAATACATGTTAAAAATGTAGACACAAACAAACAAATACAAGAGGATAGACATATGAGATGGAAAAGAAGATTACACAAACAACACATGGGAGCAAACAAAAATGCATGGAATTTGAGAATAAAACCCTCCTTTCTCCTAAAAATGCCAATGCAACAAGAACATTGATGCAGAAGCGGCTAAGAACCATTCAAAATTTACACTAAAAAATCTAGGTTTCCAAAATATGACCATACATGAAACAGTGAGATGTGGCTGAAAAAACCCCTTGGAAAAAATACGAAAATATCTTCAAAAGAAACCTTTAAATTTGTAGAAAAATGCCCTCGCAAAAATATAATCCCCTCCATGAGGTAGTTAGACAAAGATTGGTTCCCCTTTTCATACAATTTTCAATGAAGTAAATTTAGTTAATTCAATTCAATCTAGTTTATTCTAATGCATTCTTGGTGATAATATAATTTATTCTTGTCATATTATTTCTCTCTTGTTATTGTGCTTTCCAATAGACCTCTAGATCTTGAGTGGCTAACTTCATGGTTACATCTTAGAAATATCATTAGTAACTAATTCAACCTTAAAATATCAAATAAGCATTAACTAGTATTCATAATGAAGTGGTGATTAAGCAACAGATAAAAAAAAATTGAACATTAGATATGAAAAAATATGGTTAGAGTAACTACGTGCCTCAACTAGCAAATTCCAACCTCACAGAAGAAGGAGCGACATACAATATGAAGTAGGAACCATCTTATATTTCAAACACCAATCCCTTACAGTGACCTGATGCTCAACTTAGCAAGTAATACACCAGTCCTACTAGAACACAAGAGATATGAATTCTAGTACTATAATTGACTACACAACTTAATTTTGATTTGAACACACTTGACAACCTAATCATATAGTGCATATGATATTTCAATAAATCTGCACAATGATAGCTCTCTCGACAAGATTAACCCTTAATCAAATGTGTAATAGGATAGATCTAAAATACAACACATTTGTTAATACATTATAAGGGTAACTATTATTTATAGTTAGTAATTCACAATGAGTAATGCACCCACTGCGAGGACGATTACGGTATTGAGTGTATTTACATATGGTTATAGCTGAGTTATATTGACAGTTTATTACAGTTTTATGGCTGGAAAGGTTGATGGCATTAACAATATTTGCATATGATTATGACTGAATCGTATTAACGGTTTATTCATCCTTTCTTAACTGTCCATGAACTGCCAATTTATTATTATTATTTTCGTTTACATTGATTCAATATAAATATAGGAAAAAAACAGAGACGAGAATGAGGATTCCGGTGGCAAAGAAGTACCAAACTCTTGCTGTCAGTCTAAGCTATGCGCCAGAAGGTATTAGATGACCACCTAGAATGCCAAGATGAACGATTAGAGAAAATAACAACTTAGACAAACTTCACTTATTATCAGAGCCCATAAAAATCACAGCTCGTAGAGAACATAGCAGCTGACACTCAAAATCACAACCCGGACTTTTAAAAACCCTAATATAATGAAAAGAAAAGGAAAAAAAGAGAGAAATAAACAGATTTTTGTATTCAATATAAATTGTAAATTGTACTTAACAAGAGTGCTGACGACCTGTATAATTAATTAATTTATCGTAACAATAATTAATACATCTCTGCAAGGGCTTGTACACCGCTAGTAATAAAACTCATTTTTCCGAAGACCAGTGTAGAAAGATTAAATGGATACATAACAGAGGTGTTTCCACTCCAGATCTGCTCTGAAAGCAGTTGACAAAGCTTTTGAGTACCATGAGATCCATCCCAGAACACATGTGTGCTTATATTTCTGCAGAACAAATTCTTTGGAATAGTCTTTCCACAGTCAACTTCTGCATTAAACAATCCCGATCCACAGCATGCCGACGTAGAATCGCTAAATCCTGCTCCAAGATATTTCGTAGATTCATTTCAGTTTTCAGTGACAAAATCAATAAAGCGAAAAGAAAGAGCAGAGGGAAATAATAGGAGGTTATTTAAAGAGAGCAAAGTACCATAGGCTTCAGGATGTTGAATTATGTTCATTATTCCATCGTAAGCATTAAGTTGAATGATGTTCACTCCGTCGAGTTTTCCATTGAGGAGAGTCAGAAGAGACTTGGAAGCACTGTTATATGCCATTGCCATATCGTTTGCAGCATCCCAACATTCCCCGTGTGATGTATTGTAAGCAATATATTTCATGTAAGGAGTACAACCCACAGGTGGAATGTTGAATATGAGGAATTTTCTCGCTCCACTATTGTAAAGCGTCTGTCATGTTACACGGTAATAATGATTAAGTTCTATTGTAAAATGAAAGATGTTTTTCGTATTAACAAGGGAAGAAATTTGGAAATTGACGGATTTCAGACTTACTACAATAGATTGATTAAATTTGGCGATCAGAAGAGTGACAAACTCTGCTGGAGTTATAGTGCTTTGGAAAGTAATGTTGGTTACGTAGGAGCCAATGTCATTGCCTCCAACTGCAATACCAAATATAGACTTTTTCAGGCTCGCTTGGGCAGCTCCACATGGGTCTGACTTCGTTAGATTATTAGAATACTGTTCAAATAGAAATAGTTGTTGGCTCATAATGATGATATCCTGCAAGATTGTAGAAGATTAGGTGCAACGACAAACCATCAATTTCTACTCTATTTTAGAGTGTGGTTTTGTTTAGGAGAAATGGAGGAGAAAGTCGGATTAACAGTTGCGGAGTTGGAAACTAATTTTAATCTCGTACAACCTCTTGTCAACAATACAACTCTATAAATTGTTTATTTTCTTAGTTGGGTAGGTAACCAATTTACTTCATTTCTATTGGGAACAGAGATCAAATTTCTTTGAATAAGAGTTAAAAATTGAAAAATAATTGTTTCATAAAGATTTTCTAAAGCTTTTTCTACAAGATTATCTAGATGATTCGTGCAGCTCCAATGGCAGATTTTAACCAAAAACTCTTCTAATCCACAACACAACTATATTATACAGGGACTAAACAAAAATATTCATATTTCATACAAATTTTTCAGTTTTTAATGGGGTTGAAATATAAAGTAAGTCATCACTTGATTATTTAGGATGAAAAAGAACTGAGCAGACACCTGTGTGGCACCCGTCGAGTCGAGCAAACCGCTACTTCCTGATGCAAAATTTATCCCTCTTGAAAAATCCGCCTTTGGTTGGAGATAAGGAGGAGGGTAAGGGAGCCCCATGTAATTAGCTACAACCACAATCAATGCATTATATTGTTTTTTGTATTCTGAAAAGATGGGCCAAACTAAAACAGATTAAAAAAAAACATACAAATCTATAACAAGAAATCATACCAACGAAGTCGAAAGGGATGCGGCCATCAGTAAAACGGCCAGTTGGGCAGGGGAAAAAGGACACGCCATATGGGATGAAGTTTGCACGCGCTGTACAGTTTTGAATATAATTATTATTGCCTACATCTGCTAACGAGTCTCCAAACAAATACATGGCTGGCACAATAGGTTCCTCTTGGGCTGCTGCAAAACAAGTGATGAGCCACAGCCCAACCAAAACACTCAGCACTGGGCTCTCCATTCTCATCTTAGCAACCGATTATAAAACCACAGCTGCTGAATCTCCAACTCATTACCTTTTTAAATTGCATGCTCTTGATGGTAGAGATAAAAACCACAATTTCTGTATGTGCATTAATACAATGTACCAAACTTTCATCTAATTCATTATGCGGCATGACGCCAACTACATTGGAATTTACTTGTCAGTGGACCCCTTTAATGATGTTTGATTCAGGTCGAGGAATGTTGGCCAGATTTATACCTAATTAATTAAACAAACAGAGAAATGAAATGAAACATAATATAAAGATGACAAAACACAATAGACACGATTTTATCGTGGTTCGGCAATTTGCCTACGTCCACACTCGAACTAGGGAATTCTAATATTAACACAATATCCAATCAATACAATGATACAATCCAATCAATCATGAATACATGACTATACAACCATTTATAAAGAGCTCTTCTAAATACAATGAGAAGAAGGAAATGAACGGTCATGAGACCATTGGACTTCATATCCCGCAATGACCCCAACTACATAGGACTTTACTTGTCAGTGGACCCCTTAAATGATGTTTGATTCAGGTCAAGGAATGTTGGCCATGAAAGGATTTGAATGCGAAAGAATAAACGAAAAATGCCAATTAGATGAAACAAATAGACAACACAGAGTTTTATCCTGGTTCACCACAAATGTGGTTACATCCAGACTACAGAGTATTGTATTAATGTAAAAGATCAAGTTACAAATGAGTAGAGGAAGTGAATATAAAGTCTTCCTACAATATTACAATCAAGAGTCTTCGAATACGAAGAGTCATAATAAGAGGGAAAAGACGAAAGGGACTATTGGCCTTCAACTCTCAACAAAGTCCCACCTGAAGGACAACCAATGTTGCAACTGAACACCCAATACCCTGCTGAAGTGCTGATTTATCTTTTCTTTAAAAGCCCAAGAGAAGTCCTTGCACTTTCAAACTTCTCTTTGGCGACAACCTTTGTGAATATGTCTGCTGGATTGATCTTAGTATCAATTTTGACAACTTTTAGCTTTCCTTCTTCAACTGCATGACGAACAAAGTGAGCATGTGCATCAATGTGTTTAGAGCGACGTTGTGATGAATGATTATGAGCCATGAAGATAGCGTTGTGGCTGTCACAAAATAGGTTATTCTCTTTTGGATGAACTTTCAAGTCACCAAGTAATCACTGTAGCCAAATCATTTCCCTTGCCCCTTCGGAAAGAGCCAAGTATTCAGCCTCTATAGAAGAAAGAGAAATACAATGCTGCAACCTTGAAGCCCAACTGATAGCAGCTCCAACAAACATGAAGGTATATCTAGTGGTAGACCTTTGTTTATCCATGTCTCTGGCAAGATCAGAATCAATGTAACCTTGTAGCTGAACCTTATTTCCTCCAAAACGTAAAGCATAATCTGAGGTTCCTTTTAGATACCATAGTATCCACTTGATTGCTTCCCAATGAGAATTCCTGGGGTTGCTCATGAATCTGCTCACAACTCCCACTGCATGGGCAATGTCGGGGCGGGTAGAAACCATTGCATACATAATGCTTTCAATTGCAGATTTATAAGGAATTTTCTCCATGAAATCCTTTTCTTCTTGTGTTTTTGGACACAATTCAGAACTTAAGAAGAAATGACCAGCAAGAGGAAGAGGAGTAACTTTTGCATCAGCCATGCCAAACCTCTCAACAACTTTGTCAATGTATTGTTTTTGGGATAAGGTAATTTCTCTCTTCTTCCTATCTCTTGTGATTGTCATACCAAGAATCTTCTTGGCTAACCCTAAGTCCTTCATGTCAAACTTTCTTGCAAATTTCTTCTTTAACTCATTAACTATTCTTTTATTTGTACTGGCTACTAACATGTCATCAACATAAAGAAGGAGAATTATGAACTCACCATTAGGAAGTGTCTTGAAGTAGACACATGGATATGATTCACATCTTGTGAAATTGTTTTCAGCCATGAAGCGATTAAATTTTATATACCACTATCTTAGGGCTTGCTTGAGGCTATACAAACTCTGATTTAGCTTGCAATAAAGATGTTGTTTTCCCTTATTGATGAATCCTTGAGGTTTCTCTATGTATGACTCTTATTCTACATCACCATGTAGGAATACAATCTTCACATCAAGCTGTTCCAACTCAAGATCCCACATTGCTGCTAATCCCAAGACTATTCGAATAGTTGTCATCTTGACAACCGGTGAGAAGATCTCATTAAAATCTATCCCCTGCTCTTGATCAAACCCCTTTACCACCAATCTAGCCTTGAAGCATTTTCTTCCTTCAACTTCTTCTTTTATCCGGTATACCCACTTGTTCCTAAGTGGTCTTCGATTTAGGGGAAGAGAGACCAAGTCCCAATTCTGATTCTTGAGTAAAGAATCCATTTCCTCATGCATCACTATTTTCCATTTATCACTGTTGACATCTTTGACAGCATCTTTAAGTGTCGATGGCTCTGAAAATTTGAAAACAAGAATTGAAGGCTCTACTTCCTCAGCGAACAATAATTCATAATCAGAAAGTTTAGAGGGGATTTTCTTCTGTCTGGAGGATTTTCTTAATCCTTGATTTTGATTATGACCAATATCATTTATTATCGAATCATCATTCCGGAAATTAGAGTTTTCAATTGTGGGCCATTTGATTCTAGCTTTATCCCCAAATTTTGTATCTTTACATAACTTCTTTGTGCACAAAAAATTGAATTCTGTGTTTTTCTCAAAGTCTGTATTCTCCCCCAATTGTTCATCGCTAGAGAGGCTTCTTACAGCATGTTGGTCTGCAGAGGAGGAACGAATTGGACTACAGTGATATGTCATGCGTGGGGCTGCAGGAGAGGAAGTGTTACTTTCCCCATGCATGGCTGCAGGAGAGGAATTGTTGCTTTCCCCATGTGTGGCTACAAGAGGGGTTCCATCCTCCTCTTTGTGCGAGCCATTCTGCAATCCACGCAGGCTCTGTCTTTTGCGCTGGTCCTGCTACTCTTTGCGGGGGTCAAACTGTAGGTCATGGGCTAAGTCACGTGGGCCCTGAGTTAAGTCACGCGGGCCATGCTGAAATCCATGTTGCCCTTACCTGTTTGCAGCTGTCGTAGAGTGCTGAGTGTCCATAGTGGAGCATGGCAGACTAGTGATGGGCAGAGGAGAATTAAATTCATTCTCCCAAACAATAGTGTCACCTTCTCCATGAGGAGAATGCTAAAAAATGTAAGGATCTGTCCCCTGTTCTACCTGCATACAGATTTCTTCATAAGAATCATCTGCCTGTTGTTCATCATTCGAACTTGGAGTAGCAGTATGATAAGAGAAAGGAGGATTAGAATAGAATTGGGTGTATTTGGATCATGTTGTAGGTGTGTACTAACAAAGGAATCAGTCTGAAATGCGGATGAGGGAACATATTCCCTGTCATGTTTTTCTTCCTCCATAGCTGGAAACATGGATTCATTAAACACCACATCCCGACTTTGAATAATTTTCCTTTTGACTGGATTCCACATACGAAAACCAAATTGATCTTCACCATAACCCATGAAGATGCACTCCTCTGATTTAGAATCCAATTTGCTCCTTTTTTCTTTAGGAACATGAACAAATGCTTGGCAACCGAACACGCAGAGATGAGAATATGAGATTCGCTTACCCAACTATTCTTCTTCTGGGATACCAAAATCCAATCATGATGAAGGACTCCTATTAATTAGATACACAGCTATATTGCAAGCCTCAGCCCAAAAATCCTTGCTTAAACTAGCATTGGAAAGCATGCATCGTGCTCTCTCAAGGATGGTTTGGTTGAGTCTTTCCACTGCTCCATTCTCTTGGGGAGTGAAAGGAACAATCTCAATTCTCTGAATACCTTGGTCTGCACAAAAATTTTCAAACTCCAAAGAGTAAAATTCTCCTCCATTATCTATTTTCAAGAATTTAATCATGTGACCACTTTGATTTTCAACAAGTTCTTTGAAATTTTTTAATTTTGAAAACACTTCTGATTTGCGAGAAATCTTATAAATCCATACCTTCCTTGTAAAATCATCAGAAAATGTGACAAAGTAATTCGCCCCTCCATGAGAGGTTACCTCTGTAGGACCAAAGACGTCTGGGTGTATCAACTCCAATGGTGTTGTCTTGTTGTCATGGCCATTCTTCAAGAAGTTGACCCATTTTTGTTTCCCACAAAGGCAATGTTTGCAGAATTCCAAATCTGTGGATTGAAGACCGGGTAATTGATCTCGGTTCAACATAACCTCAAGGCCTTTCTTACTCATGTGACCCAATCTTTGATGCCAAAGAGCTGCATTGCTGCCCACAAGAGTCATAACAGCTCCCACCTCACCAATAGTTTCAACAACATAAAGGCTGCCCACTTTATCGCATTTTGCGATAACCATAGAACCACTGGTGACTTTCCATTTGTCCGTGAGAGTGGTGAGAAAACCTTGTGTATATAGCCGACTTACATAATTCAGATTTTTCCTCAATTTTGGAATATGCCTAACATCTTTTAACAGCCATTTAACTCCTCCATTTAAATGCAAAACAATATCACCTCTTCAAATAATTTCACATGAATTATTGTCCCCCAAATAAACTTTTCCAAACTCACCTTCTTGGTAGTTTGTAAACAAATCCATGCAAGAAGTGGCGTGAAAGGAAGCACAAGAATCCAGGACCCAAGATACAGATGTTGTGTTGCTTGTGGAGAGAATTAAGAAGCCATCGTCTCTATCATGAGCTATGTTCGCTCTGCTGTCCAAAATTTTTTGTTGTGCCTTCTTGTATTTTCTACAATCTTTCTTGACATGGCCAGATTTGCCACAAAACCAACAGCTACCTTCTCTTCCTCTAGATTGAGATCTTCTTTCTGATTGTGGTCGCCGATTGTAATTATTTTTGCCTCTATGCTGGCTTCTTCCTCTTTTCTCAGTGCTGACCATGGTAAGAGCATCACCAGATGGAGTGTCTTTGTTACTTCTTCTCATATCTTCACTAAGTAAAGTGGCAACCAGTTCATCATAGACCAACTTCATGTTTGTGGAATTAGAAGTGCTAACAGTTATAACTATGGGATCCCAACTATCAGGTAAGGAACACAACAAGATTATGGCTTTGGCTTCATCATCTTGTGGAATGCCAACTAAGGTTGCTTGACATAGTAAAGTATTTAAATCATTTATATGATTTGACATCGCAACCCCTTCCTTCATTTTTAACTTGTAGAGTCTCTTCATAATGAAGATTTTATTGGCAGCTGATGCCGTCTCATACATGCTCTGAAGTGGGTCCCAAATTTCTTTTGCTGTCTTCACATTCTAGACATTGAATAAGACATTTTTTGATAGCGAAAGAAAGATTGATTCCATCACTTTATCATCTATTTTCTTCCAATCTTCATCTAAAATTGCAGCTGGTTTCTTAGTATTTCCATCTAGCGCGATTGATAAGTCTTTCTTGATCAGCAAGGAATGCATCTGCACTTTCCACAGGCTGAAGTTCTTGCCTGTGAATTTCTCCACTTTCATATCCTCCATCTTTCGTGAAATTCAACGCCAATTTCCAATCTGCACAACCTATGCTCTAATACCAATTGAAAGGATTTGAATGTGAAATAATAAACAACAAATGCCAATTAGATGAAAAAAATGGACAACACAAATTTTTATCCTGGTTCACCACAAATGTGGTTACATCCAGACTATAGAGTATTGTATTAATGTAAAAGATCAAGTTACAAATGAGCAGAGGCAGTGAATATAAAGGCTTCCTACAATATTACAATCAAGAGTCTTTGAATACGAAGAGTCATAATAAGAGGGAAAAGACAAAAGGGACTGCTAGCCTTCAACTCTCAACAGGCCAGATTTATACCTAATTAATTTCAAACAACTTATTGTCTTTTGTCAGGCTTGAAATTAATTAAATACAGATTTGATGTGTAATGAATAAATTTATTAAATATATGGAGAATCATTGTTTGTCTTAGTGAAATATTAATGGTAGTGGAAGAATTCAATACTAGTGGAGCACAAAAGAGAGAATGGGACACTTAAGGATTCACGATGTATTCATTCATTCATTGAAAGACATCAAGGGTGCCAAAAATGTCTTTTTGCAACATACTATCAACATACACTCTCAAAGATTATGATTATATGTAACACTCCGTAAAGGACGATAAGAAATATATAATAATCGTTGATAAGTAAGAACTCATTCATGTTTTTTGAAACACGAATACATGATTACCTTAAAGAACCATAATATGCTAACGTTCTGTTTGGGGGTTTAATTTTGATGAGGTCAGCCAATGGTTATATATATTTTTATTTACTTAATTGTTTCAATAAAGAATAATAAGTTTTCTCTTATGTATCTCTCTTCTTTTTCTTTTTTCTTTTTCTCTCTCTTTTTTTTTTTTGCTATACTAGTACTACTTGAGTCTCCCTATTTAAAAAATGAGTCTCTATATCCATACAATCATTTAAAGATGCAGAGTTTGGATTTCTTGTGCAAGGAAAAAGAAACACTTATCTACATTCCATAAATAGTCTCATTTAATAAATCCATAATTTTGTAGGCATCTCATATTTCCCTAATGTTGTATCTACTAATAGCATAGTGTAGAGACATTCAACAAAGTCTTCCTTTACTATTTTTAGTTATGTACACAATAAGAGAAAAGAAATGAAGGTTACAAATCTATATTTTCCCTTTTGTCTTCCTTCTTAATATAATGCAAAACATTCCATTTTCTACTTGAAACCTAATCTTACAACTTTACATCTTGAGGATGAAATCAAAGAGTCATGCTTTTAGACATTAAACTTTATAGAAAATGAGTCATTTTCATTTCCTTCACTCCACTAACGACATTCAATTCTGAAAATTTCATTAGCAAGGACCATACATTCTAACTAGCATATCATACATGATAACTATATACATTTTATTTCTATTTTTTTCTGTCATCCTTATCCTTGTACGTATTATCTAAAAAAATATAGACAATGTTTTCTCTTATTTTCTTCTCCTTTATGGATTTACATTGTTACCTTAATAAAAAAGCTCAAAGAATTTCATGCTAGATACGTTCCTTGCTTTCCTTACATACAATGGACATTTAGCTTTAGAGGTCTCTTTCTCAAGTTCTCCTACTACTTCTAGCATTTACAGTAGTTTATTGCATATTTATAATAGAATCTTCCCTAAGTCAAATGACTTCATCTGTACCATTAAGGGTGGTGAACCCCTATAGCCCCGATTGTGAAATTGGCTAAACAACAAAAACTAGCCTTCAACTCTAACATAATGGTTGATTATATACAACTGGAATTTCACCTCTAGGGTACTTAAGTAGCTAAGTTACCATGCTGATGCCTGATCCATGAATCCAACATACATATACATGGTAAAATATCTATCATGACCAATGGGAAGTTTGTCTCCCAACCTTAGGGCTACTATATATCCCACCACCGAGATCAAGGAGATAATAGGGTGGGCAGGGAAGACAATAAACCATATCATACCAAATTCTCACTTGATCGCTCACAATAAAAAATAAGAAATCAAAAGAAACAACACATTAGACCCAGGGATTACAAACACGTGTTCACAATTAAACCACAAATGGGGTGGGGGTGTGGAACACATATGAAAGAGGGTCGTTATAGACAATAAAATTCTAGAAACATAAAATAGACTCCTTTGAACACCTCCAATTCCATAATATATAAAGATAGCTTTATGCAACCATAACACTATAGGAAATAATTCCTCTCAAACAGATACAGATACTCTTAAACTATTATATAGAAAATTTATAGCAATATATACATAATTTATTTCCAATCTGGTTAAAAATATTTATACCCTTTTAATATTTCCGCTTTACAAGATTACTCATACCCACTTGGAAAATGAAGAGCTCTCTACATTAAATCAAACATAGTCTTACTCCCCACAAAGATAAAATCCACTAATGGATAAAAAATCATCTTCTCTTAAACCTTAACCAACATTTGATGATAGCACAATACAAATGAAACAATGCAGAAAGCACAAAAAATAAATACATTATCCTACAACATGTATGTACACGTATAATATAAATTTAAGCTTTCATGTGGCTACAATAGAGGGATACATTACATTTACCTTGTAGAAGTTCCTTCACTTGTTGAAAAAGAATGTAGCTCAATATACCACTCTTCCTGTAGCTTCTCCCTTCAATTTTACTCCGCTTCTTCTCCAAAATTCTCATCATTTTTCACTTCCATGGATAACACCTTATTTATTCCAAACTCTCCCACCTTCCTCCTCCTTATTCAAACTAGGTATCATTTTATTCCCACTCCACCATGTGCTCCCATTTGTTTGAGCATCCCCCACTACTTCATACTCCTCTTACCATCTTCCTACTTTCCTCCATGTGTCCCCCATTATATATCCTCTTCTGCAACACTAATCCAATTCAACCCCAATCTCATGAATAATAAAAATTCCCTAATAAAAGTGTTAAGTTTTAGGATAGCTGCAAATGTAATAGCACTCTATTTTGTATGTGCTTTCCAAATGCAACAATCTCTCTTTCATTTATATTAGGAATGAGGCTAGTAGAGACATGTCCCTTCATGGGACATGTCTATTCATTATGATTTATAAGAAAGGACATGCCTCTTCCTATTAATCATAATTTAATCAATTTTATAATGTTTCATCAATCAATTATTAATTAAGAATAATATAATAATTTAATATTGAATATTAAATTTCATATGATTAATAATAATATAACATTTATAATATATTATTATTAATCAACATGTATTATATATACATTCTAATGATCATATGACTGAAGCTACAAACATTAACACTCCCTCTTAGCTAGGGAGGATGATCAAACAGAATGTGTAGTGGTCTCGTGTGTCAACACTTATGACCCTCACTATAGCTATACAAAACATCAACACTCCCTCTTAGCTAGAGAGGATAAATCAATCCAATGTCAACACTTATATGACACTTGATAACATAAATAATATGATGTAAGCAATAAAAGCATCATCCTCATGATGTAATCAATGGAAACATAGTCTCAAGATGTGGATTTCCTCCATCGACGATTCTATCCACAAGCTCTTGTGTGGATTGCCTCCACCAGCAATTCTATCCACAAATGCACGAGCTTTAGAGTGGATTGCCTCCATCGGTGATTCTATCCACAATATCTCATGTGGATTGCCTCCATCAATGATTCTATCCACAAACTCAAGAGCTTTAATATGGATTGCCTCAATCAGCGATTCTATCCACAAGTTCCCAGGTGGATTGCCTCAATCGGCGATTCTATCCACAAACTCTTGTGTGGATTGCTTCCATCGGCGATTCTATCCACAAATTCATAAGCTTTAATGTGGATTGCCTCAATCGGCGATTCTATCCACAAGTTCCCGGGTGGATTGCCTCAATTGGCAATTCTATCCATAAGGTCTCGTGCAGATTGCCTCCATCAGCAATTCTATCCACAAACTCACGAGCTTTAATGTGGATTGCCTCAATCAGTGATTCTATCCACAAGTTCCCTAGTGGATTGCCTCAATCGGTGATTCTATCCACAAGCTCTTGTGTCGATTGCCTCCATCGGCGATTCTATCCACAAACTCATGAGCTTTAATGTGGATTGCCTCAATCGACTATTCTATCCACAAGTTACCAGGTGGATTGCCTCAATCAGTGATTCTATCCACAAGCTCTTGTGTGGATTTCCTCCATCGGCGATTCTATCCACAAACTGACGAGCTTTAATGTGGATTGCCTCAATCGGAAATTCTATCCACAAGTTCTATCTATTATGATATGTTTCAGACATCACAAGATGTCTATCACAATAGAAGGTAAAGTTATTGTAAGATCGTCACCTTTCAATAACTCTTACAAATACAAGTGATAATCATTTGGAAGTCATCACTTCCTCATGATGTACATAGGGGGCA
>MU223956.1:1221615-1232847 GCA_018584345.1 Thuja plicata | reverse complement strand
TAATGTTTCATCAATCAATTATTAATTAAGAATAATATAATAATTTAATATTGAATATTAAATTTCATATGATTAATAATAATATAACATATATAATATGTTATTATTAATCAACATGTATTATATACATTCTAATGATCATATGACTGAAGCTACAAACATTAACAAAAAGGTTGCATAACTCTTAATTTACTCATTTTAAAAAGAAGAGAAATGAAATGAAACATCATCTAAATAAGAAAAAACACAATAGACACGATTTTATCGTAGTTCAGCAAGTTCCCTACATCCACACTCGAAGCAGGGAATTTTTATATTAACCCAATATCCAATCAATACAATTATACAATCCAATCAATCATGGATACATGACTATACAACCATTTGTAAGGAGCTCTTCTAAGTACAAAAAGAAGAAAGAAATGAACGGTCATGTGACCGTTGGGATTCATATCCCAAAAATGACCCCAACTAAATTTGAATATCATCTGAGGACAGATGATAAGAATTGGTGTCTGGAAATGTACCCAGCAAGCGTGTGTGTCCATCTTCTTGAAAAACCACAGAGGGCGTCGTTCTCTACACCTCAATCGTAGGATTACTACCTTTCATGGCTGCCACAACCAAACTTGTGGTCACTTGCTGGGCGTGATTACTTGCTGTTAGATTTGAAACATCATCGTGACTAAAAAATGATGTTTTCAAATATTGAACAAGGGAATTAATAGTTCTCATATTCCTGTGATTTCCATTGTAGCCTTGACCAAACAAGCCGTCTAACTAGATATTTTAATATTTCTGAATTCCAATTTTATAATTCTTTGAATTATCTGAATGACTACCAGTTTGAGAAATTTATCTGTGATTGACACCACCACACAATGACCAAGATTCAAAACAATTTTCTGCATTAAAAATGATATCTGCAAGACCATGCAAGGGAGAATTTGAAAGTCCCTATTGTTGTGTATCAAAATTTCCTAGCAGACTTCCATGAAAAATTGGTCCTATGTGCAGAGGATAGCCATTGTTACTCCCAAATACGGGAGGGTGTGTTAGACTATCCACATCTATGGATGCCACATCATGCCCAGGCTGGGCTGATTTATACACCTTAGTTTGTAATTTTCCCACTGCAATTTTTAATGGAGCCACCACCGTTTGCAATGGAGTGACTACAATTTGTTCATTGAGAGATCCCATGTTTCCAAATGCATTTGGTATAGACACCTATGGTTGAGTTACATAATTCTGAACATGTTGCATACTATTCCTATTGTTGACAACAACAAACTCATTATTGTTTTCAGTGGATTCATCTTTTCTCTTGGTCATTGGTTCTATGAGTGAATTCTCTTCACCTTCTTCTGCCCCTTCACCTTCTTCCACAATGAATTTCTCATCTCTCACAGGATTTTGTTTTCCAGGAGTAGGTGCTTCTTTGTAATCCAACTGCAACATCCTATGAATTTTGGAAGCAAAAGCATTCATATTATCAAGACTGAACCCAGAAGTAAAGAAATCCATTTTATAATAGACCATCACCAGGTCTTTAATAGACTTTCTAGACTTGTGTGTCCTTTCCCTCTTCCACAATTCTTTCATAAAAAATTTTCTACGTTGCACACCACCCATCCGCTCAAGAATTTCATAAAGCTCAAATCTTAGAGCTTTTAAATCTTCTTCTATCTCAGCTTCAGGCTTATCTTCCCATCCATCCCACCAATGCACATGGAAAATTCTTTTGGTATTTGCAGGCACAACATCACTCTCTACCGAGATTAAGTTTGCAAGAAAATTTTCAATGAAAAAATCAACTTTATCTTCTTCCATCACTGCTCTAGCCTCACCTTGGCTTTGATACCGATTGTAAATATTAAACCAAAAAGAGAAATGTAAATGTAAGACAATAAAATGAAGACAAAACACAATTGAAAAAATTTTATTGTGGTTCGGCAATTTTCCTACGTCCACACTTGAAGCAAGGAAATCTTATATTATTCTAGTCTAGAATCCACTGATAATATAATACATGACTACTCCTTTATAGATATCTCTTTGAATATGAAGTGACAGAGGAAAGTGAATGGTCATGTACAAATCTGGCCAACATTCCTTGACCTGAAACATCAAAGAAACAAAATGAAACATCATAAAAAGAAGACAAAACACAATAGACATAATTTTATCATGGTTTGGGAATTCACATACGTCCACACTCGAACCAGGTAATTCTAATATTAACACAATATCCAATAAATACAATGATACAATCCAATAAATCATGAATACATGACTATACAACCATTTATAAAGAGATAGATTCTAAATACAAAAAGTAGAAGGAAATGAACGGTCATGTGACCATTGGGCTTCATATCCCAATAATGACCCCAACTACATTGGAATTTACTTACTTGTAAGTGGACCCCTTAAATGATGTTTAATTCAGGGCGAGGAATGTTGGCTAGATTTATACCTAATTAATTTCAAACCACTTATTGTCTTTTGTCGGGCTTGAAATTAATTAAATACATATTTGATGTGTAATGAATAAATTTATTAAATATATAGAGAATAATTGTTTGTGTTAGCGAAATATTAATGGTAGTGGAGAAATTCAATACTGGTGGAGCACAGAAGAGAGAATGGGACACTTGAGGATTCATGATGTATTCATTCCTTCATTGAAAGACATCACGGGTGCTAGAAATGTCTTTTAGCAACATAGTATCAACATACACTCTCAAATATTACGGATATATGTAACACTCCCTAAAGGACGATAAGAAATATAGAATAATCATTGATAAGTAAGAATTCATTTATTTTTTTGAAACACGAATACATGGTTACCATTAAAAACCATAATATGCTAATGAACCATTTGAAGGTTTAATTTTGATGAGGTCAGCCAACAGTTATATATATTTTTATTTACTTAAATTTCATCTTCTTCTTTTTTGGTATATTCTTAGCTACACTAGTACTACTTATGTCTGCCTATTCCAAAAATGAGTCTTTATTTCCATACAATCATTTAAAGATGTAGAGTTTGTATTTCTTGTGCAAGGAAAAAAAATCGTTCATCTACATTCTATAAATAGTCTCATTTAAAATATCCATAACTTTTTAGGCATCTCATATTACCCTAATTTTGTATCTACTAATGGTGTAGTGTAGATACATTCAACAAAGTCTTCCTTTGTTATTTTTAGTTATGTACACAATAAGAGAAAATAAATGAATAATATAAATCTATATTTTTCCTTTTGTCTTCCTTCTTAATATAATGCAAAACATTTCATTTGCTACTTGAAACCTAATCTTACAACTTTACATTTGGATAAAATCAAAGAGCCATGCTTTTAGACATTAAACTATACACAAAATGACTCATTTTTCATTTCTTTCACTGCACTAACTACATTCATATCTTAAAATTTTGTTAGCAAGGATCGTCCATTCTAACTAGCATATCATATACATGATAACTATAAACATTTTATTTCTATTTTTTCTATCATTCTTATCCTTGTATGCATTATGTAAAAAACTATACACAATGTTTTCTCTTAATATCTTCTTCTTTATGGATTTACAGTGTTACCTTAATACAACAACTGAAATAAATGCATGCTAGATACATCCCTTTCTTTCCTTACATCCAATGGATATTCAATTTTAGATGAGTCTTTCTCAAGTTCTCCTACTACTCCTAGCATTTATAGTACTTTATTGCATATTTATAATAGAATCTTCCCTAAGTCAAATGACTTCATCTGTACCATAAAGGGTGGTGAACCCCTCTAACCCCAACTGTGAAATTCACTAAATAACAAAAACTAGCCTTCAACTCCAACATAATGGTTGATTACATACAATTGGGATTCCACCTCTAGTGTACCTCAGTAGCCAAGTTACCATGTCGATGCCTGGTCCATGAATCCTACATACACATACATGATAAAATATCTTGCATGACCAATGGGGAGTTTGTCTCCCAACCTTAGGCCTAGTATCTAGCCCACCACTAAGTTCAAGTAGATAATAGGGTGACTAGGGAACACAATAAACCATATCACAACAAATTCTCCCTTGATCGCTCACAATAAAAAATAAGAAATCAAAAGAAACAATACAGTAGACCTAGGGATTACAAACACATGGGTTCAAAATTAAACCACAAATAGGGTGGGGATATTGGAAGACATATGAAAGAGGGTCATTGTAGACAATAAAAATATAGAAACATAAAATGGACTCCTTTGAACACCTCCAAATCTATTATATATAAAGACATCTTTATACATTCATAACATTATAGGGAATAATTTGTCTCAAGCACATAAGGATACTCTTACCCTATTATATAAAATATTTATAGCAATATTTACACAATGTATTTCCAATCTACTCAAGGATACTTATACCCTTTCAATATTTCTACTTTAAAAGATTACTCATACCCACTTGCAAAATGAACACCTCTCTACATTGCCTCAAACATAGTCTTATTCCCCACAAAGATAAAATCCCCTAATGGATAAAAATTCATCTTCTCTTAAATCTTAACCAATATTTCATGATAGCATAATAAAAATGAAACAATGCACAAAGAATAAAAAATAAATACATTATCCAACAACATGTATGTACACGTATAATATAAATTAAAACTTTAATGCGGCTACAATAAAGGGATAAATTAAATTTACCTTGTAGAAGTTCCTTCACTTGTTGAAAAAGAATGTAGCTCAATGTACCACTCTTCCTATATCTTCTCCCTTCAATTTTACTCCTCTTCTTCTCCTCAATTATCTTCATTTTTCACTTCCATGGATAGCACCTTTTTTCTTCCAAACTCTCCCACCTTCCTCCTCTTTATTCAAACTAGGTATTGTTTTCTTCCAACACCACCATGTGCTCCCATTGGCTTGAGCATCCCCACTATTTCATACTCCTCCTACCATCTTCCTACTTGCCTCCATGTGTCCCCCATTATCTATCCTGTTCTGCAACACTAATCCAATTCAACCCCAATCTCGTGAATAATAAAAATTCCCTAATAAAAGGGTGCATAACTCTTAATTTACTCATTTTTAAGCTCTCAAATTGTTTCTAACCCCTATCCCTATGAATTGGGAGGTTAAGATTGGATATGTATGATGGCATTGTCTCATAAAATACTTAAATTTATGATAACACTAGAATCATGCTAACACATAATTATATACAACGAAAACACCTTCACACAATCCACTCGCGCTACATAGATTACATACATTAAGACACCTTATATCTGCATGAGGATCAAGGCTAATTGACTATATAGATCATTTTGATAGCATATCGTGAAAGGGAAGATGAAAATATTTTTCTTCTATGTCAACAAAAGATAAATAGAAGGCTACATTACAAGAATTATTGAGATAGAGAGTTATTTACATAAATATAAAATCTAATGAAATATTTTGGGCACCTTCCAAAGAAGGTGTCTATTCAGTTAAACTAGGCTATAAGGCCACTCAAAATATTCAAAATCAAAAGCCTATTCAAAGAGCGTACTCCTTTTGGAGCAACATGGTCCTACCAAAAGATGGAAGCTTTTCATTTCTAGCCCTCAGGAAATGAATTTTAACCAATGATATGCTAGTTAAGCTGAAAATTGCAGACCCATTTACATGTATTTTGTGTGGTTTAGAGATTGAAATTGTGGATCATATTTTGGTTCAATGTACATTTTATCAGCATTATTGACAATTTGTTATGACAAAATTGGAACTAAGCATGCCAATGCCAAATACCTAATGGGATTGGCTTCAGGCTTGGCCCACCCTTTTTCATAATGCAACTCTAGAAAGTATATGAAGAATCATACCTGTCATGGTAATATGGGAAATTTGATGGGAGAGAAATAAAAGAATTTTCAGAAAAGAACTTCAAGGATAGAAAGAGTAACAAATATATTTGAAAGATCCATTTTAGTATGCGTGATCTCAGCCATGCAAAATCACAACAGATGCTCCTCAATATTTATATATTGGCATGCTTAAATGCTAAAACAGTGGAAAAGCATTATTAGGTCCCTATCAATGGTTGTCAAGCAGCTCCAACCAAACCAAAATTTTGTAGGTCTCAAATTAAAGGGAACCCACTGACACAACAGTATGCCAAGATCAATTTTGATGGGGTCTCAAAGTGTAATCCATGGGTGTTAGGAGCTGGAGTTTGCATTAGAATGGAATTGATGATCTTATAGTAGGAAAAGCAATCACACTTCCTCAAGGCATGAATAATATGGCAAAGGCAAATTCAATGTTGCAAGGTCTAATTATAGCAAAGAAGATGGATATCAAAAAATATTATAGTGAGGGCGACTCTCTTTCCATTATGAATCCATGTAAAACTAGGAAATACTTCAATTGGAATTTGAAGTATATATTGTAACAAGAATGGAGGCTGCTTGATTGTTTTGAGGATTTCATTCTATCACATAGAGGGAAGGGAACAGACGAGAAGACTATCTCACCAATATAGGGGAGATCGTATTGAATTGGATACTCTGGATGACAATGCCAAATAGAGTGATATTCCTCAGCTAGCACAAATTGTTGATTAGGAACATAATACAAAATACAAAATACAGTTTAGAAATTTTGAGGCAACCTTTGGGATGATTAAAGTCATAGTCATACAGATAGATACAAAATGATATGTGGACATTCTTGATACTTTTGATTCCTATTTTATTCCCTCCACATATAGAGAGGGAAAAAGAATAGTTGATTATTAGACAATAGGGGAGGAGATGGAACTCACATTGATACTCAAAATGAAACATTTCTATGAAATGAATTCAAGGATTTGCAAGTTTTAATTACTATAGATACAAGATTGGTGCTACATAAAATCCCATCTTGATGAGAATTAGGATATTATTCAAATTTCAAACGGAATGATTTGGGTTACGTTTCATTGTTGGCCATTGACTACCCTCCATATTTCTATCAACTTTGTAAGTACATGTAGTTTCTTTTGCACAAGAATATTTAACATCCAGGTCTTGTGTTGTACACAATATAAGTGGAGAAAATCACGGGGATTCAAAGTTGAAGTGATTAATAAATATGTATTCAAGCAAACTTATTATATCTTACTTTCAAGGGTATAATGTTCAATGCCTCACCATTTAATAATTCTGCCAAGTCTTGCCATTTATTCTAAATATATGTCCGTTGTTCAGCATGAAGTGTTTTAAGAATGATTTAGGATCCACACAACATCTTTGCATGTGTGTCCGCATCCACATTGCATGCTCAATACTCATGAGAAAGGCACATTTCCTCTTTTGGGTGTAGTAATTCAAGATTTGTTTGGCTTTTACATCACTCTCCCGATTTCTACACATTAAAAGGGGATTACACATGTGAGAAGATATATATCACCTCCACTCTAGCTGTTGTCAGATTTGAGAGTCAAAATTCATTACATCCCTATCGTCTTTCATTTCATCTATGATTTTAGCACACTTTGTGGGTTTTTCTTCACCATTTGTGATGATCAATTCAGCGTTGGGGGAGTTCGTACAAGATAATTCCAAGGTTCTTCCAGTCTGTGAAAGGTTCTGAAACAAATATACAGATTATCATCCCCCAAATTACCATATTCAAGTTTTCCCTACACATGGGCAGAGGCCATTCTCATGGTAGATTTCTAATGCACACTTTTATTCAATGTTTCATATGCAATGCCCATAATGCAGAATATTTGTGAGGATTTTAATTGACAAAGAGGTACTCTCACCACTTACTCGGTGCCTCATTTTCCCACATCAGGTGTTATCTATTTTCTTATCAAACACTTTAGATTTGTTTCAATCTCAAGTTGTTCTTGAATTCATTGTCCACAAAGTAATTAGACACGGTGTATTTAGACAATGCCTTGATTCTGATGGTCCAAAATTATGATTGTGAAGGGGAAATACATTTGTGGTTGGTTTTTTTTCTAAGGATGCACTAACAAATGGGTTTACATATGATGTCCTCTATGAATCCATCAAAATATCCCTTGAATCACAAGATTTCTATTTCATTCATAATAGATTATATAGGCACATCATAATTTTAGGTAATACATTAGTAAATTAGGTTCAAACCAAGGTAAGTGCTCTTTTCATTCTTATCTAGTGTGATCATGAACCTATTGTTCCATTTTTATATCGAATGACATTGAATTTGTTGGACATAGACATGCAGAAAATACTAACAGCAGACTAGTAAGGAAGCAAAGGTGTGCGGAAACGCTTCCTACACTAATCTTGAGAGGATGATTATGCAAATTTCAATTTAAATATCGCAAAGATCTCAAGAAATGCATAATAAAGTATAAACAAAATAAGAATGAACACATAACATAGTGATTACCATGGGGAAACCCTTCCGGGAGAAAAACCCCACCCTCCAAAACCAGTACAATGTATTATCAAATCAAGATGATTACAATACACTTGCAATGCAAGTTCTTATAGGAGCGCATCACCACAACTCAAACTCGGAGAGACTCCTTCTAGCATCCAGTCTTGCGAAAACTCAATGATCAAACACCTCCCCAAGCCCTCCTTTTATAGTGATTTTACAACCTGGAAACCACTTGTGGTTTTACGAAGCCATGGGCTTAACCACCATGCCACATGGTGCCCATTTTTGATATTTACATTTCCAAGATGGAAAAACAACTAGGTTAAAATAGTAATCTCGTCCATAATTTTGTCTCCTAGTTTAGACCCTTATAAAAGTCACAAAATGAGTCATTAAGGCTCTAAAAATGTCCCACCTATATTATAGTATGGACAAGACTCATTTTTGACAACTCACCAACCATTTTCCAATGCATAAACATGTGGAAAACTGCCACAAACAAATTCTGTAATTTTCTTGGAAAAAGCTTGCAAGGTTGAGACATATTTCTCAACAATCTCCCACTTGTCGAACACCTTGCAAGAGTTAGGGGATCCAAAATATCATGAACTTTATTGCTAGAGGCCGAGAGGCCCATAGACTCTGAATACCATCTGAACTTCTCTGTGCTCACAGGCTTAGTTAATGCATCAGCAACATTCACCAAAGTTTCTACCTTTTCCATCTTCACCTTGCCATCCTCAACCATATCTCTCACAAAATGATATTGTACATCAATGTGCTTGGTCCTGGCATGAAAATTCAGGTTCTTCACTAGGCAGATTGTACTCTGACTATCACTGTAAATTGTCACTACAACCTGTTTGAACTCTATATCTGAACACAATCTCTTTAGCCAGATGGCTTCCTTACAGGCATGAGTAGCTTCCATATACTCTGCCTCAATAGTGGACAAAGTGACCACAGCTTGTTGCTTTCTCATCCAACTGATTGTACCACCAAATAATGTAAACACATATGCACTGGTGGATCTTCTTCTATCAACATCACCGGCCCAGTCTGAATCCACATAGCCTTGAATATCTAAGGAATGCTCATTTCCTGTTCCTTGAAAGCATATCGAGTAATCAGAAGTACCCCGCAAGTATCTGAAAACTCTTTTTACTGCATGCTAATGTGCTTTTCCTGGATTAGACATATACTGGGAAAGAACTCCCACTGCTTGGGCAATGTCTGGTCTTGTACAAACCATAGCATACATCAAACTTCCAACAACACTCTGATATGGTACTCGACTCATCTCTTCCATCTCCAATGGGGATGTAGGACACTGCGAACTAGAAAGCTTTGTTCCCATTGTAATAGGAACACTCAATTGTCTTCAATCCTTCATATTGAATCTTTTCAAAATAGTACCAACATACTTTCTCTGGCCTAGCCAAAGCTTTCTGTTTTGTCTATCTCTTACAATCTCCATTCCCAGAATGTGTTTTGCTGCACCAAGATCTTTCATTTCAAACTTTATTGAGAGCTGAGATTTTAACTCTGTAATCAAACCTTTTCCTTTGCCAATAAACAACATGTCATCAAAATACAAGGCAATAACCAGGAAATGATCACCATCAGATTTAAAATATATACAATGATCAGGTTTAGATCGCACAAATCCCAAACTCAACACATATGTATCAAACTTCTGGTACCACATCCTAGGACTCTGTTTTAAACCATACAAGGATTTCTTCAACTTATAGACCAAATGACTTTTACCTTTCACCACATAGTGCTCTATCTGTGTCATGTAAATTTCTTCCTCCAAATCTCCATAAAGGAAAGTTGTTTTCACATCCATTTGCTCGATCTCTAGATCATAGGCTGCTACAATAGAAAGTAAAAATCTAATGGATGTCATTTTGGCTATTAGAGAAAAAATCTCACCATAATCTACTCCCTCAACTTGGGAGTAACCTTTAGCAACCAAATGCACTTTGTACTTCTCAATGCTTCCATCTGAACCCATCTTCTTCTTGAACACCCATTTACAACCAATAGGCTTCCGTCCTTCAGGCAATGGTACAAGGTCCCAAGTTTTGATTCCTCTTAAGAGCTGCCATTTCTTCATCCATGGCTATTTTCCAGGACTTTGAATCATTCATGCCAAGAGCCTCTTCTACAGATCTCAGTCCATCAATATTAGCAGTTAATGCAAATATGCATCTCCAATCATTAGGAGAATACCCATACCTTTTAGGTGGTTTCCTTTGTCTAGTCGACCTTCGAGAAAGATCTGGTTCAGGTTTAGGTTCAACTTTAGGTACATCTTCTTCCTCTGATGATTCAGAACTCATAGAGCTCTCCTCAACTTCTTGTCTTTCTAAGGGCCTCGATTCAACTTTCTCTAGTGTAGCAGGTAGTTGAATCACATCTTTCTTTTGTTCTGTTTGTTCTGGCTACATTGTAATAGAAGAAGGCTTAGTTTCTCTAAAAATAACACTTCTTAAATAAAATACCTTTTGTTCATGTTATACACTGAATTTGCGCCTCTGATCTCAAGCTCTCTTGGTCTTGATAATCCAGTAGAACAAGGGACTCATCTCCAGGTTGTGGGACCTATGCTAACTGAGATGAAACCTCCAGATTCTAGGTTGGTTCCTCTTGGATAATCACCTTAATTTTCTTCTAAACAGGAAAGTAAAACTTTTGAGGGAAAGGGATAGAAGGAATGCATGGAAAGGGAAATGACTGAAAGCAAACTACCTACTAGGTGATGCACCGAACTTAGGGCTTGGATCTCAGTATAGAGGAATGAAAT
>MU223956.1:1159025-1218055 GCA_018584345.1 Thuja plicata | reverse complement strand
TAATCCAGTATAACAAGGGAATCATCTCCAGGTTGTGGGACCTATGCTAACTGAGATGAAACCTCCAAATTCTAGGCTGGTTCCTCTTGGATAATCACCTTAATTTGCTTCTAAACAGGAAAGTAAAACTTTTGAGGGAAAGGGATAGAAGGAATGCATGGAAAGGGAAATGACTGAAAGCAAACTACCTACTAAGTGATGCACCAAACTTAGGGCTTGGATCTCAGTATAGAGGAATGAAATTAATGGAAGAACCAGGTCAAATAAGTCAAAACTCACTAGATAGGCTTGCATAAATATTTCATAGGAAGGCCTGAACAAAAGACTCGACCTATGACCTACAAACAAACATCCTTCTCTATAACCAGGGTGTAGGAATGAGACAAGACTGCTAGGGGCTGAACTATACCCACAAAACATCTAAATCAGATCAGACACAATAACACACAGAATTGCAGAAAATGAGAGGGACTAGGAACCCCAATGTCCATTAATTATCATTCATAAACTTTGATCCAATAAGAGATAATACACACAAGGAAGCATAGGGATATGAAGAATTATCACAAAGTACTTCCAACGGTTTGCATGATCAATGAGAAGATTACAGAATGTAAAAGCCAGAGGGCAGAAAGAATGCCTCAGATAGCTCCTCGGAAGAATGAATTCTCCTTACAAAATGCCAAAATCTGAGCACTAAGGCTCTCAAAAACTTTTAAATACCCCCAATGCACGCAGGCAGGAGTCCCAGAAAACCTAACTAGGGTTACAGATTTACAATATAATAATTGACCCTAGGAAAAAATCTAATCTGGTCATAAATGTGCACCAAGTGAATCTATCAGATCAGATTTTCCTTTTCGCCCATCCCTGTACTAGATTATGCCCATAGACACGCAACCTGAGTCCATTAGCCTGACTCTGCAAGTAGGCCTTGCCATGAATTCTCCCCAACTGATCACAGTCTCCTAGGACAAGAAGTGACCCCAGATGGCCGCCACTCAATTTCTCATCAATGAGTCCTCGATCATGACCATGCCTTTAGCCAACTGCAACTGAGAGCAATAAATTTTGATTGGACTCTGTATCTCTTTCCACGCCTCTTAATCTCCCTTTCTTCACCGACATGAAACAAATCTAATCCAGGGATCAAAAGACTCTCTGTGTATGGCCTTTCTGCAATTAGACCCTTCTGATCAATTCTGGAACACAAGCACAGAGAAACCATGGTTGCTGAGCATTCATAGCGCCAAATCTACTGCCAATCATTCAAATTCAAAGTCCAGCGACCTTGCGACTGAAGGTTAGTCTCTATGTCGTGAGCATCAGATGTTGACCCTGGTTAAATCTCCAGACTTGGCGACAATGTATCATTTTACTCCTGTTTAACCTGGGTACAGATCCAGCGACATCCCAACTGTGAAATATCAAAGTCGTGAGGAGATAACCTTAACTCACCATTCTTCTAGCGACCCAGCGCCTAACTGTCATCTTAGACTGCCATGGTTATCGCCTTATCGCCAGATGTTATCTTTTCATTTCAAGACTACGCGACCACACAGTCGCCAAGTCGGGAGAGCATAGCCTGAGCCCTTTTGACCTTTCTTAACAGTGAGCTTGTGTCCCTTAATCCTTTCTAGCGACATCCTGACTGCCCCTATCGCTGAGTCGGGAGTACTTTTCTCGTAGGGCACTTTGATCACTAGACTACGCGACCACCATTGGATCTTCTAAGCTTTGCATCGGATGGTTGTCGTTTAATCGCTAAAAAAATTGAGCATGCCCTTAAATCATCTCGCGATCACGCGACATAGGGAAAAGAACACTTAGTCTCCAAGTCGCGTGATCCATCTCCTCCGTCTGGCGATTACCCGACTGAGGGCCCGCATCCACACATCATATGCCATCTGTCATACGGCCACTGGTTACTTTTCTGCACACTGGGACACTGAGTCACCACTTGGTTCTAGCAACAAGGCAACCCAAGGTAAATCGTGAAGTTGGGAGACATTTTTTCTAACTGCTAAAACTTCATGCGACTTCACGACTGAAGGTGGGCCCCTGCTTTGTAACATGGTTCTAGTGACAACACGACTGAAGACCAAGTAGCTAAGTCAGAAGACGCTGAGGGAATATTCTAATGTGTCACCAGACTATGCGACACAAGGAAAGCGCAGAGTCGGGGAAAGAACAGGAATATTCGATCAAGGCAAAGCGATAACGCGACTGAGAAATAAGCACATGCTCTTAGTGACACGAAAAGGTAACTTCAAAACATAAGAGCCAAGGGTCTAGGGTTTATTACATCGTTTAAACATGAAGGACTTAGGGTTTTCAGGGGTTCTAAGGGTCAAGTGAAGACATGAAGCCTGGAAAACAAGACAGAGGAAGCAAGAAAGGGCAAACCAAGCCAAATTGCACAGAAATGAGAAATTTGGGTAATAGTTCAACAGGATTCCAAAGCTTGTATCCTTTCACACCATAACTATATATGATGAAAATAAATTTAACAGCTTTGTTTTCCAATTTTTTCTGCTTCTCCTTTGGCACATGAGCATATACTTCGCAACCAAACACTCTCAGATGTCTAAGTGAAGGCTTGTGGCCCAACCATGCTTCCATTGGCGTCTTATCAACAAGAGCTGATGTAGGAGACCTATTTATCAGGTAGTAGAGAGTGGCTACAGCTTCAGCCCAGAACTTTTGTTCTAGTCCAGCTCCACTCAGCATACTCCTAGCCTTCTCATCAGGGTCCTATTCATTCTTTCTGCAACTCCATTCTATTATGGAGAATACGGAGTTGTCTTCTGTCTTTTAATACCACAATCTTTACAAAATGTATCAAAATCATTGGAGCAAAATTCACCACCATTATCAGTTCTCAAACATTTTATTTTCTTTCCAGTCTACAACTCAACCATTGCTTTAAATTCTTTGAAACGACTGAAAACTTCAGCTTTACTCCTAAGAAAATAAACCCATGTTCTTCTACTAAAATCATCAATGAAAGAAACATAATAAACTGAACTACCAATAGAAGGGACATCTACAAGACCAAATACATCCGAATGGATTAGATCCAAAATATATGGGGACTTATGAGAACTTGAGTAAAATTGAATGCATTTTTGCTTACCATAGATACAATGCTCACAAAAATCAAATTCAAGATTGCAATCATTCAACCCATCAACAAGGTTCTTATTTTTCAAGGTCTGTAGAACCTTCTCACCTATGTGGCTGAGTCTCTGGTGCCATAACATGGTCTTCTCTGCAGGCAACTTTGATTCAGTAGACAGAGCACCCTTGGGTACCCAAAAACCATGACCATCTGTTGAAAGAGAAACCCTCTCCTTTTCCAACTGAGTAGTCTTTTTCACAACCTTATCAAAAGTACTATTGCACTCAACTATGCATGCATCAAGCTGGTATAGTGTACCCAATCTACTTCCTCTTGCTATTACCATAGCACCTCTTACCATTTTCACACCTGCTTCAGAAAACTATACATGCACACCCGCATCTATTAGCTTACTAAAAGATAACAAATTCCTTGCTAGTCCCGAGATATGCTAGACACCATCAAATCTTCTAATTCTACCATCAGAAAATTTCACACGAATAATTCCATGACCAACAATATCAAGAACTGAGTTATCACCCAAAAACACCTTACCACTATCAAAATTTTCATACTTACTAAACCAATTTCTATTAGGAGTCATGTGGAAAGATGCACCTGAGTATATTAATGATGCATTATCACCTGCACGAGTGGCCAAGGCTGTGATGAAAGCATCTCCATCTTCCTTCTCACACTCAAAATCAAAATCTTGCTTCTTCTTCTTATTTTTCTTCTCCTCTTTGTAGTCCTTTCAGAATTGTCCGGGTTTGCCACAATTCCAGCAGATTGCCTTGGACTTTGTAGGAGATTTTGATCTCCCCTTATTCTTGGACTTAGAATGACCATGTTGCTTTTTGTTCTTGCCTCTTTCCTTTGGTCTTCCTCGAACACTCAAAGCCTCTTTAGCATTCAGAGAGACCTTCCTTCTCATCTCCTCAGAAAGTAGAGAACCAACAACATCCTCCATCTTCAAGACAACTGAAGTGCTCCCTATGGCCATGACAAGGCTGTCCCATGAGTCTGGAAATGAACATAGAAAGATTTGGCATCTTTCTTCTTCATCCATTGGCACCCATACTGAGGTTAACTGAGTCACCAACATATTAAAGCTTTCCAGATGCTCAAAAATTTGTCCACCTTCTTCCATTCTCAAGGAATACAATTTCTTCCTCAAGAAAATCTTGTTAACAAGTGATTTCGCTTGATAGATCTCACTTAGCTTCTTCCAAAGCTTCTTCGCGGTAGACTCTTCATGAACATTAATCAGAATTGAGTCTGCAAGACACAATCTTATGAGACCTTTAGCTTTTCTATCCATCACATCATATTGTGCGGCTAAAGTCAGATCTGTAGGCCTTAGCTTATTCTCATCCACCGCATCCCATAGATCCTGATCAATCAACAGATCTTCCATCTTCAGCTTCCACATCTTAAAGTTTGTGCCAAAAAACTTCTCTACATCAATCCTCCCCGATATGCTTGCCATCTTTTCAATCCTACAACATAGAAATGAAATACTCTGCACAAGCTCTCACTCAAACCTTGATTAGCTCAAAAAACCCTGTACCCAACAAATAGAACCAAAACAGGCCAGGCTCTGATACCACTTGTAAGGAAGCAAAGGTGTGTGGAAACACTTCCTACACTAATCTTGAGAGGATGATTATGCAAATTTCAATTTAAATATCGCAAAGATCTCAAGAAATGCATAATAAAGTACAAACAAAATAACAATGAACACATAACACAGTGATTACCATGGGGAAACCCTTTCGGGAGAAAAACCCCACCCTCCAAAACCCGCACAATGTATTATCAAATCAACATGATTACAATACACTTGCAATGCAAGTTCTTACAGGAGCGTATCACCACAACTCGAACTCGGAGAGACTCCTTCTAGCATCCAGTCTTACAAAAACTCAATAATCAAACACCTCTCCAAGCCATCCTTTTATAGTGATTTTACAACTTGGAAACCACTTGTGGTTTTACAAAACCATGGGCTTAACCACCATGCCACATGGTGCCCATTTTTTACATTTACATTTTCAAGATGGAAAAACAACTAGGTTAAAATAGTAATCTCGTCCATAATTTTGTCTCCTAGTTTAGACCCTTATAAAAGTCACAAAATGAGTCATTAAGGCTCTAAAAATGGCCCACCTATATTCTACTATGGGAAAGACTCATTTTTGACAACTCACTAACCATTTTCCAATGCATAAACATGTGGAAAACTGCCACAAACAAATTCTGTAATTTTCCTGGAAAAAGCTTGCAAGTTTGAGACATATTTCTCAACAGGGCATGCCCTACCTCAGCTGGGCCTTTGGGAACACAATATGCAGTGTTAGGGTAGCAGGATGGAGGAAATGTTATGGGTATTGATCGTTTATCCACTTTCATATAATTTTGTAGGTTTACTATGATAAATCATTTCCATTAAGACTTTGATGAAATGGAGGTTTCTCTTCTCCTCTAACGCATTTGGGTGCAAACTTTGATATGGATGAAATCTGATTTTTGGTAAATTAGTAGTGAATGAAGACTCTGGTTCAATGATAGTCCTGCAGGGATCCTGTTTTTGGATGTTTTGAAAAGTTACTTTTTTTTTAGAAAAGGGATTATGGCTCTATTATCTATACTATGCATATGAACTTTCTAGTTAGGTTTATTTTAGATAACTTCAGTTCAAAATATGGCTTTCTAGAGTTTTTTGAAAACATTATTTTCTGTGTAATTATTATCATATTAAAATAACTAGGCTTATCGCATTTTGCAAAAAACAATGTAAGCATCAACATCCATCTAATAATACTACTTATTGGGCTCTGAGTATTTTTATCCTTCTTATTGGGGATTGAGATCACTCAGCCTTCTTGAGGAATATTTTTTGTACAACCCAAGTATTCTCTTGATATTCACTCTTGATTTTGCATGGTTAGCCATAAGCTTGCACTCACCCCAATTTCGTCTCGGTCAAACTTGAGGCTAAGTGTTTTTCACTTTTGGTGGATGACACTTTATATCAATTGCTTGTTGGTAGTCTCATATATTTGACTCACATGAGACCTCACATTTTATATGATGTAGGAAGGTCTCACATTTAATATGATGTAAGAAGGTCTTTCAATTCATGTAGTTGCCCCATGACCTAAACTGGAAAACAACTAAGAGGATTTCTCCATTATATTTAGCGTACTAACAATTATAAGATTCACTATGTAGCATGCCTGAGTCATGAATTGGTTGTGGGATGTACATAGATTCTAATTGGGTTGACGATTCTCAAGATCACAAGTGTACCTCATGATATTCCTTCTCTCTTGGTTGCAGTTAATTTGTTGTTCGAGAAAGAAGCAGTCTACAATTAGTCTTCCATTTATAAAGGCTAGGTATTGAGGAGTAGTTAATTATTCTACTAAGCCTATTCGGCTTTAGAAAATCCTCATTGAGTTTGATATTGCTTTATGGAAGCCTACAATCATCTTTTTTTACAACCAAAGTGTCATACAAGTAACTCATAATGTAGTCCATCATTAGACAACCAAACACATTTAGACCCACATTGACTACACTCGGAAGTTGATTCATGAGAAGATAATTTATCTCAAGTATTGTCCGACATCATATAATATTATAGAAATCTTTAGCAAAACCTTCACCAAAAGAATTTTTTTCATTTACTAGCCTTGTTGGGGTTGCTCTCTCTCTCTCTCTCTCTCTCTCTCTCTCTCTCTCTGGGAGAGATTATCCTTCACCTTAAGAGTACTTCTTCTCTTGGGGGGGGAGGGGGGGCTTCTTATATATGGGTACCTCATCATGCCTAATTGATAGGACCCATCTTGAATGTACATTTTTTCTTAAGTTGCACTTAAGGTGGGTGTTAGTGTGAATAGGGTTCTTTAGCATCTAGTTCCTTTTTAGCTAATTCTCTACTATAGCTCTATGAACACTTAGTTAAGTTTATTTATTGAATTTTGTTACTTTACCCCACATTGGTTGTGTTTTTAGTCTCATGGGTGGTAAGTTCTTTATATACTCCTTGATTTCTCTCATATGGGCATCTCATCCCATTTCAGTGCATTGTAATTGCATTCTACAAATTATTCTTTTGCATTTTCCTAATGCGATTTTTCTTTTTTAGCATTTGCAATTCTCTCATGGAAGCCAACTCTGTGTCATTATTTAATCTTGTATCATTTGAATCACAGTTCGTTTCTATTTGTTTGCATTAGTTCTTTTGGGTTATTCATCTTTTTAGATTCTAATAAAAGTAGGGTTATGGTTAAAATTGTTTCTAGATTTAAGAAATCGTTTGAAAATGTAAATCTTACTTATATACATAATAATATTTCATGACAAATGAATCCAAGCATACAGTTTTAATCCATTGAACTAAATAGTTCTAAAGAAAATAAAACTAAAATAATAATACATTTTACTTATATTGTATAAAGTTGCTTAAACATATACACAAATTACATGGAAACTGCTAGAATATATAATTTCCCAAAATTTATAAAAAAACACATTGAGAGATGTCCTTCTCAAAGTGCATATTCCAGGTGATCTTTTGAAAACACACACACACACACACACACACACACACACACTATATATATATATCATCTTAAAATGGAAGCACTTCCATGTTAAGAGTGTTTAGCCCTCCTTAGGGGATGTATTTGACCTCCATCACATCCTCCTCCCGTTTCTGCATCATCCCCCTTGATCTGCCTTTCTATCCACTATTTTCTGACCTGATTTCTACATTCTGGGATACAAACCTGTGTTTCTGGGATTTAGGGATAGGGTCAACCTCCTAGGACAGGGTCAACCTCGGCCCTGACCTAGGACAGGGTCAACATTGGCCCTGTCCTAGGATAGGGCCGACCTTGACCCTGTCCCACAGTCCAAAATCCCGGGTTGGCTGTTTAGGGGTCCGAAGCGGGGATTCCTAAATTATATTTAATATAGGTCCTCTCCTAGGGGTAAAGGCTTAAATGGTGATTTAATTATCCTATGTAGGCATCCTTAGAAGATTGTGCCCTAGTTTCATATAAAAGGGAGCTTTCTCCTCTCATTTTCTCTAAGTTTTCTAGGCACAAGCACTCTAGCCAAGCAAAAAGTTCAAGCATCCATTGTTCTACATGTTCTCAAGAAATTGAAGGTGTTCAAGTCTTCCTCTCAAGCATTCAAGATCTCCATTGAAGATCAAGGATTCAAGCTCTCAAGCCTTTGAAGGAATTTGGTTCAAGCATTCAAGATTTATCCTCCAAACCCTAGATCTAGCCATGATGGTGGTGTGATCTTCCTTCAAGATCCTTTGTGCATCCTCAAGACTCTTTCATCATCCTTTGAAAGTGGATTTTAAGTATACAATCATGAAGGTTTATGGTTTTTAAAGTTTCATACTTTCATACTTACATATTTGCATACATTTGAATTACATTAGCATATCTATTGAATATCATATTTTCATTGTTAGATTCAATTCTACTACTTGCTAGCATTCTATACTTTATTGATTTCAAGGTTAATTCCTAAATCGGGGTTTGACTAAGGCAAACCCCTACCCCACAACAAACAAACCTTTTTTCTTGCAGGTACAGGTTTGGGACTGTAGATCTGAGACCAGATCTGGATACCCTTTTCAGTCTTCTTTCAGACAGCGTGAACAGGGACACTTTTAGATCTGTGCAGGAAATCGTTGGAATTTGAGGTACAGAGTCAATATTTTTCATAAGATGACATCGAATCGGAAAAATATTTATGGGTTTTGTTCGTCTCTGCATTCCGGTTCGAGATCAACTGTCAGCATTTCCAGAAATAGTCTACAGACCTCAGAAAACAACAATCTTTGATCTGTACTATTTTAAGGTTGGTACTTCATCTCATCCATTTCAATTCCTAGATCTATCATATACATTCTTTTCTAAAATGGGAATTTAAGATCTTTCCTCTTTACTCTCATTTCTGAATAGATGATTCATTTGTGCATTGATCCTTCTTTTGGGTTAATCAATTTGGATCTTTCATTTGTGCATTTGAGGTTAAAAGGAACAACTTATCTTCCCCACACATCACACAAACATCTACATTTTATATGTAACATTTTATATGTTAGTACATATAATAAAAATTAATTTAGAATGTTAATACACATTATTTATTATTAACATAGATTATATATTGTCTTCCTATATTCTAGCACATCAAGTTAGAAGTTTTCACAAAAAGAATAGTCCTAAATTTTAATTTTATATTATTATGAAGATTGTCCTTATATTTTTTTTATCTCTTTATCATCATTTTGGTTTTATTAGATAATCAACATACTTGAGTTATGTGTTTGGCTATGAACCATATGAATTTCTATATAGCTCATTTTCAAAACCATGTTGACAATATTATTAAAAATTTACTTTTATCTTTAAAAACAATGATTTTTTCGAACTATTATTTTCGTAATATATATTGCAGTGCTATGTAAACAAATTAGTGTAAAGTGAAATTTGAAGTACATCATTAATAATTTTTTCTAATTTATAAAGATTCCAGGAGCATTTTTCTTTTTACAGATTGCAGTGCTCCTATGGTTCAACACGATGACAGGAACTAGCAAGAGATCTCCATTTCTTTTTTATTATAATTATCTTTGTTCCACAATGTGAAAACATTGAGTAAAACAGAAAATCAGACATCTTGGATACTGCAATATCATAAGATCGAGCTAGACCCTATAGTCTGGATAAATCATTCATCTGATCCGAGGATGAAAAGAGAAATGCGTTCAGTTAGAAATTTGAAAAGCTTCCATAAGGCTCTTAGTGGACACACTGTCTTCTGCTATGGCCATTTTTCCACGTTGTTGAAGGTGGACTGCTGCCCTCTTGAGGTCATCCCTTTGGACAATCACCTTCACAGCACTCGCAACCTCATCTCTGGTCACAACACCATCTTGTCTCTTCCTCACCTCAATCCCTGCCTTGGCACTCTCCACCACAACCGTTGCATTCATCATCTGGTCGCCAAACAGAGGCCATGCAAGTATGGGAACCCCACAGCACAAACCTTCCACAATAGAATTCCATGCACAGTGATTCACAAAAACCCCGGTAGCTACGCGGGACAATATTTTAACCTATGGAACCCAAGAAGAAACTATAATCCCACAGTTTCCAACACGCTCCTGCAACCCCACCGGAAGGGATGCAGTGTCACCATCACCATCCACGACA
Source organism: Thuja plicata (assembly GCA_018584345.1). Taxonomy (NCBI): domain Eukaryota; kingdom Viridiplantae; phylum Streptophyta; class Pinopsida; order Cupressales; family Cupressaceae; genus Thuja; species Thuja plicata. The sequence continues at coordinate 1,207,684 of MU223956.1, read as the reverse complement.
GAGGTCCTTAGAACCCACAAAAACCGTTGCTGACTCATTTCCAACCCCAACATTAGCTCGCTGATTTGTACCGCTAACATGGCTGATCAGCTTCCGAAGCTTATGTAGACGACTAACCTGGCAGGCTGCTCATCCAACTATGCAAGGCACTATTTCCCACCTTCGTCATCGGATTCGTCCGACGCCAAAAATAGGGGCCCGATGGCATAAATAGGTGGAAGTGCATGTCCGTTCCGGAGACCTTGGAGATACTATTGCTCAAGCTCCTCGAAAGTATTTACTAAAATCCCAGAGGCCTTTGGGAGCTCTGACCTACTGGCGATAAAGATCCTGCGAAATATGTGATCTTTAATCTTGAGCGCCGGTGGGAACTGCGCAGCGCCCAGAGGACCAAAACCTGGGATCTGCAGAACCGCTTTCTCATCACTAAAATCAAATCCCTAGGCCTCTGCAATGTGCGCGTGGAGGGCGAGGCCCAAGTTAAATGCACTAGTCATGCACAGAACAAAATTTGGAATTTTGAAATTGGCGGTGATGGACAAAGTGGGAGTGAGTATTGTGAAAATTCCTATTGCAATCACTGATTATTAATCTCCTATCTCATAAGGATTATTTGACTTCTGGTAATAAATTTACAGTTGAATATCAAAAAATAACACAACTGCAACTTCACTAAAATATGGAAAGAAACAAGAAACACAAAGACACAATATTTTTGGACAAATTGTCCTGGAAAAACCCCGAAGGGAAAACTAGTATTGCAGATGAGAAATATATTAAACTTCAGCAAATTAAGAGATACAAAATTCCTTTCCTCTCAATGGAAGAACTCAGGCAATCTCCTAACTCCTCTTGCTGATATTCCTCTACTGCTATCTCTCAAACACTATCACTGCGCCCTTGCTAACACTGCAAGACTACTTGCTAACACTGCAAGTTTCTTCTTCAACTTGTTCTTCTCCAAATGCCCCTTGACCCCCTTTTATAATCCCTCCAAGATCCAATCTTAATGGCTATGATTATTTTGACTTCATCAATAACTTTTTGGAAGTTTCTGATTCTGGAAGTTTCCGACTTCTGGAAGTTTCCGGCTTCTAGAAGTTTTCAGCTTCTAGAAGTTTTTGATATTGGAAGTTTCCAAATTCTGGAAGTTTTTGGCTTCTGGAAGTTTCCAATTTTGGAAGTTTCCAACTTCTGGAAGTTTCCAGAGTCTAGAAGTATTCGGCTTCTAGAAGTTTCTACAAACTAGAAATTTCTATAGACTAGAAGTTTCTACAAACTTAGAAGTTTCTACAAAGGGTCAAATAAATAATTATTAGCAAATGGAAGAACAACTATCCAAGCTACCAAAATAACACTCCCTCTTAGTGAGGAAGTTGTTCTGCACAACACCCAACTTATCTCTGAAGATGAATTTTGCCTTCCCCAGTGCCTTTGTCAGAATGTCTTCTACCTGCTGATCTGTAGGTATAAATTGTAGTTGAACAATCGCCTGCTGTACACAATCCCTGGTGAATTGATACCTGATGTCAATATATTTTGACCTATCATGAAACACCGGATTCTTAGTCAACTTGATGCAACTCTGATTGTCATAGTGTATCACTATAGTCTCAACCTTCTGACTGAACAAGGCTACTAGCAACTTGCAAAGCCATATAGCTTCAAAATTCACCATGCTGGCTACAATATATTCTGACTCTATAGAACTCAAAGCCACAGACTACTGCTTCCTGTTGAACCAAGAGACAGCTACCGATCCCAAACTAAAACAACACCCTGAAGTGCTTCTCTTGTCCATTGTACTGCCTGCCCAATTTGCATCAGTATAGCCTATCAACTAGATACCTTCACCTCGAACATATTTGATCCCATAATCTACTGTACCTTGAAAATAATGCAACACATGCTTTGTTTCTATCCAATTCACTCTCTTTGGCTCAACCATGAACTGACTAAGAGAGTTAACTACAAAGGCTATATCTGGCCTAGTGTTGACCAAATACATGAGAGAACCAATCAACTGCCTGTATAAGGTGGGATCTACATCCTTCTCTCTAGATGTGTCTACCTTCTTCCAATTCATAATCATGGGTGTAGAAATGGCTTTGCAATCTTCCATCTTGAACTTCTTCAAGATTTCAATGCAATATTTCCCTTGTCCAAGGAAAATCTCTTCATATGTCTGCCAGACCTCCATGCCTAGAAAGCAGTGCATAAGTCTCAAATCCTTCATCTTGAACTCTGTTGCAAGACCCCTTTTGCATTCCTCTATGAGCCCTAGTGAACCTGTTAGAAACAAGTCATCTACATATAGAACAAGATTGAGTATCTCACCCCCAACCACCAAGTAGTAGAGGTTAGCGTCTGCCTCACTCTTCACAAAGCCCATTTCTTGTAAGTAATTATCAATGTGCTCATACCACGCTCTGGAAAACTGCTTGAGTCTATACAAAGCTCTCTTCAATCTGCACACATGGGTCTCTTTGCTATGTGCTACAAATCCTTCTGGTTGTTCTATGTATACCTTCTCCTTCAGCTTTCCATTAAGGAATGTTGTCTTGACATCCATTTGATGTATTTACCATCCCATATGTGATGCAAATGAGATCACAACTCGTATAGAAGTATACCTGGCCACTAGAGCAAATGTCTCCTCATAGTCTATTCCCTCCTCCTGAGAGAACCCCTTGGCCACAAACCTCGCCTTATGTTTCTCGATGCTACCATCTGCACCGTGCTTTATCTTTAAGATCCGGTGTGATCCAACTACTGCTCTATCAGTTGGTCTAGGCACTACCTCCCATACATCATTCGACATTATTGAGTTATATTCCTCAACCATAGCATCTTGTCATACCTGATGCTTTGTAGCTTCCTGATAGCTAGAAGGTAAACTCTCTACCAACTGGCTAACTAATGCCACATATTCATTGAACTTGGCTGGTTGTCTCCTCTGTCTTGTACTCTTCTTAGGAGCTCCCATAGACTCATGAGTATCCGTTTGTGTGTCTTGAACCTCATGGTTCCTGCTACCAACTATAGAGGATGAAATATCCACCTCTATATCATCTTGATGCATATCCTATTGCACGAGTTGCTCCATACTCTATGAATCTTCACCACCTGAGTCTATGCTTGTACTAGTAACTATACTTGAGCTTTGATGTCCTTGACTTGGATTGGGACCTTTCATTGGCTGCTCACTCCTATCATCTGCTGGCAAATCTCTAGACCTTCTAATCGCCTTGTCCTCCATGAACTTGACATCATGTCTGACAATAATTCTTCTAGTCTCTAGAATGAACATCCTATATGCCTTTGAAGTTTCACTGTACCCAACAAAGTACCCCCTCTCTGCACTCTGATCTAGCTTGGTACATGTATCCTTTGGAATGTGACAATATGCCAAACTTTCAAAAATTCTAAAGTGACTAACATCTGGCTTCTTACCTATGCAAGCCTCCTCTGGTGTCATCTTCTCTAGTACCTTATGTGGAACCTTGTTCTATATGTATACAGCCATACTACATGCCTCTACCCATAAGTAGCATGGCATGTCCTGGTCCTGTAGCATGGCCCTTCCTGCCTTTGATATAGAATGGTTCTTCCTCTCAGCAACCCTATTTTGTTGTGGGTTGTAAGGAACAGTCCACTCTCTCTTGATTCCTTTGCTGGTATAGTACTCTAGGAACTCTTTCCCTTTGTACTCCCCTCCATTATCTTACCGAAGAACCTTTATCTTCTTTCCTGTCGAATTCTCCACAAGAGCTTTGAACTCTTTGAAGCGACTGAAAACCTCATCCTTGGTCTTCAAGAAGTATATCCAGGTCTTCCTAGAGAAATCATCAATAAAAGTAACAAAGTACTCGTATCCTCTGAGAGACTTCATCGACATTGGTCCACATATATCGGAGTGTACTAGATCAAGAACACCCTCAGATCTAGTGCCACTTCTTGGAAAAGATGCTTTCACAAACTTCTCCAACACACATCCCTTACACAAATCATCATGCTCTATGCTCACCTCTGGAACACCTGTCACCATCTCACGAAGTAATCTAAGTGCTCCATGATGAATATGGCCCATCCTCCTATGCCATAGCTCTCCAAGATCTCTAGAGTTACTACTTCTCATGAGTGCCTTAGGAGTATCAACCTGCAACCTATAAAGGTGACCACTCCTAACTCCAATAGATACGGGCGATTTCCAATCTTTATGCTTAATCAAAACATGCATCCCTCTAAAGAGAATATTATACCTTTTATCCTGAAGGACAGATATCGAAACCAAATTCATACCTAAGCTTGGCACATGCAACACTTCACGAAGAGGAATTACCTTTCCATTCTCCCTTTGAAACTGAACACTCCCTTTCCCAACTAAGTTGAGCTTAAACAAGTTTCCCATAGAAATCTGGATACTGGTGTTCTCCTCCTTGTAGTTGGCTAAGTATTCTCTAACTCCTATCATATGAAATGATGCTCCACTCTCTATATACCAGACACTTTGTGAGGTTGAGCTAATCATACAAGCTATGAGTGCAAACTCATCCTCCAATCTACTAGAGAGCTCCTCTGCACTTGTTGAAGCCACCACCTGGTTCTTTCCCTGCTTATCTTTATTTCTTTGTGGGCAATTGTTGACATAGTGGCCAAACTCGTTATAACCAAATAATTTGACCTTAGATAGGTCCTTCTTCTTTTCACTTTGTGAATTTGCTCCTTTGCTAGATCCCTTCTTTGCTTTCCCCTTTCCCGCTAGGGAAACATTTTCTTGTTCCGCCTCACTTTTCTGACTCTTGTTATTGGCTCCATTGACAAGACTTAGTCTAAGCTCCACTTGAGTGAAATCACTCCATAGTCGATCCTAGCTACGTAAGGTGTCTCATCCATTAATAACTTGAACAAAGACATCCCACTACTTAGTAAACCCATTTAGGGCTATTCTTACTAGCTCATCTTCATCTAGATTATCTCCAACACCTGCTAACTCATCCTTGACAAGTCTAAGCCTGGTGAGGTAGCTTGTAACATCCTCTCCCTTGTTCATCCGGGTATTCCTCAAATTTTCACTGAGAATCAGCTTCCAGTTAGTGGCAGCATTCTGGTACAGATTCATAATGGCGTCCCACATCTTCTTCATTGTATCTAACTCTGCGATATGTGGAACAATATGGTCCTTGACACCATCAAGGATTATCCTCCTCGCTTTGGCATCATCGTTCTTGTATGCTGCAAGTTGTACTGGAATTGTAGGTACAACCACAAAACTGGTAACATATTCCTTGATACCATTCTCTTCCAGCAATAAAGAAATTTTGGCTTTTCAAACACCAAAATTGAAGGCACCATCCAATCTGTCCTGATCTCTCAAACCTATTGAGGCCATCTCAAAGAAATAAAAGAAACAATAACTCGAAAGAGGTCAAACTCAAATTTCTTCCCTCTACTTAGGGTAAACCTTTTCTATCCTCAACACTGCTCTGATACCATGTGAATTATCTATTGCAGTTACTGATTATTAATCTCCTATCTCATAAAGATTATTTAACTGGTGGAAATAAATTTACTGCTCAATATTGAAAAATAACACAACTGCAACTTCACTAAAATATAGAAAGAACCAAGCAACACAAAGACACAATATTTTTGGACAAATTGTCCCAGGAAAAACCATGAAGGGAAAATCAGTACGGCAGATGAGAAATATATTAAACTTTAACAAATTAAGAGATACAAAATTCCTTGCCTCTCATTGGCAGAGCTCAGGCAATCTCCTAACTCCTCTTGCTGGTATTCCTCCACTACTATCTCTCAAACGCTATCATTGCGCCCTTGCTAACACTGCAAGACTACTTGCTAACACTGCAAGTTTCTTCTTCAACTTGTTCTTCTCCAAATGCCCCTTGACCCCCTTTTATAATCCCTCCAAGATCCAATCTTAATGGCTAAGATTATCTTGACTTCATCAATAACTTTCTGAAAGTTTCTGATTCTGGAAGTTTCCGATATTGGAAGTTTCCAACTTTTGAAAGTTTCTGGCTTCTCGAAGTTTCCGATATTGGAAGTTTCCAGCTTCTGGAAGTTTTCAATTTTGGAAGTTTCCAACTTCTGGAAGTTTCCGGATTCCGAAAGTATCCGGCTTCTAGAAGTCTCTACAAACTAGAAATTTCTACAAACTAGAAGTTTCTACAAAGAGTCAAATAAATAACTATTACCAAATGGAAGAACAACTGTCCAAGCTACCAAGCTAACAAGTAGGGGATCGGCTATGAAGGCGAAAACGAGAGGAGTCCGTTGCAGAAGATCTGAAATGAGCAGGTTTTCGAAGGCAGGCATGGAGGCTCTCATGGCCTCCCATTGACATAAAAATGGGTCTTCTTTTCCTTCTCTTATACCTTCGATCCGGAGCTTCAGAAAATCAATGTCAAGGCCGGAGGCAGCCAGGCGCTGTACGTGTGCAGTTTTTTTCGGTGAAACGGTTTGGCCGGCGGTGATGAAGGTGACGGCAAAGCCATGGCGAATGGCTAACCTTCGGACAAGATGAAGGAAAGGCATGAAATGACCCATTCTGGCCGACGGGATCACGACCACACGACGTTTCTCTTTCCCTACAGCCGCCATCCTTACTCTGCCTATTCCAACTGCCAATGAATGTGAGATCTCTTTTTATATCCAGACTACCTTTGACGTTTCTTCATAGAAATTAGTCGCACGGATATATGTGGTCAAAATCCTTTTCGTTTCTTCTCTTGTAATTCCAAGAAATATAAGAAAGTTAGGTCAGAGTCTCTTATACCTAAAGTATGTCAAATGCTTTGTTTTCCAATCATTTGCTCACTCGGATTTAGAGGATTGCAGCCGGATTTTTGCACCCGACATGACGTTTTGTTAACATTTATTAATTAAATAAAAAATCCCAGACCACTAGTTGTGTTTTTTTATTTAATTAATAAATGTTAGAGGCCTCCACTTGTATTCCACGGTTTTTAGAAAATTTAGCGCCTCCCCTAACGAATATCTTATAGTTAAAATTAAGAAAATAATTATTACATTTTTATTTGTGATAAATTTTTGGTAAGTACATTCATGGTTAAAGTTTTTGATTAGGTAAATAGAGTTTTCAACAGATTCAAATATTGTACAATGAAAATGATACAATTTGAAGTATAGTTAGAGGCTAATTAACAATCAAAAGAAACAACTAATTCACAATCAAAAGGAACAACAATCTATTAGGGAAAAACTAACTAACCCAAAATAAAATTAATAGGTAAAGTTATAGATACAACTTGAAGCATAGTTAGAAGCTAACTTACAATAAAAAAGAATAATCAATTCACAATCAAAATGAACAACAACCTATTAGGGAAATACCAAATAATCCCCAAAATTTTTGATAGTCGAAGCATAGTTAGAGACTAACTAACAATCAAAAGAAACAACAATCTATTAGGAAAAGATGAATAGGTAAAGTTGTAGAAACAACTTGAAGCATAGTTAGAGACCAACTAACAATCAAAAGAAACAACCAACTCACAATTAAAAGGAATAAAAACCTATTAGGAAAAGACCAACTAACCCCAAAAAAATTTGATAGGTAAAGTGATATGTGATGTTGACATCTAAAAACTTTTGATATTATGGGTGGATAAACTTAAAAACAAAATTGTAAATATTAAAATAGATAGCTTATATAAGAACTATGACTAATTAAAGTTCCTTTTAGATTATCTTTTGATTCTTTGATGGAAAATTTTAACAATAATGATCAATTTTTTTATAAGTTTTATTAATAGATTTCTAGAAGTAATCAATATCTACGTGTAATTTCAATTTAATTATAATTTTTCTTTTCTGAAATATTATTTTAAAGAAGAATTGATAAAAAAGAGAGTATAGACATCAAAAAAATATGTTGAGAAGGCAAATATTAAATTTAATAAGTAAATTATTAGTTTATTTTGGATCAATAAAAGGTCAAGGCCAAGACTAATATTACTTAATTTTAAAATAAATTTATAGAAATATTGCATAAGGTCCCCTATACATAGGGATACCACTAGACTGACAATATAAGAAGAAAAAACCATATATTATCTATATCAAAATCAGCTAAACTTGTATGAAACTATCCATAAATTCCAAACCATATATTATCTATATCAAAATCAGCTAAACTTGTATGAAACTATCCATAAATTCCTACTACATTTAGCTCATAAAAAAAATGAAAAACCAAAATTGATCTTATCTGGGACAAGAAAGCAAAGATGTAATACCTTGAAGATAGCTCTATTTCATCATTATTGTTGATTGGAGATGCCCAAGATGTGCTTCCACCTCTCTTCTTCAATCTTCTCGCTTCAAATAAATTGATATCAACATAAAGATAACATTCATCATGGCAACCCTGACAGAGCTATCCTCCACCAAGGCCTCCTCCTCTGCCTTTTCCAGTTTCACAAAGCCATATGCCCGGCACCCTAACCCCCTCTGATTATTCAGATGATGCCTCTTGAGACGCCCACTGAAAAAATAGAAAAGACCTCCAACTCCTCCTCCTGGTCCATCCGTATCACTCAGGAGCCTGTGAAGTCTGAGAAAAAAACCCGTAAAAAATGTGTTAAGATCCCCACCTATAAGAAGGATGGCCAGGTGGATTCTTATGTTTCGGACTCCGTGGATTACATTGAAGGGAAAGGGGTTGATAGCACACCTGAGATGGATTACAAGCCCAAAAAATAGAAAATTATGGAAACCCAGGTCAATTTGGAGGTGGACCTAAGTGATTTTGGTCATAGGAGATCTAATAGAATTGCCAAGGAACAATGCAAAATCAAGATGTTGGAGACGGCCTCCAAAGAGCTCTCCCTGATGAAAAATGCCTCCCACTCCACAAATTCTAGAAATGTTTCCTTGGAAGGCTATATGAGCCCGACTGGTAATAATCCCCTGACCAACCCCCAGAGAGCTACAGTAACCATCAAGAATCCTACCCCACCCCAAAGCCCCCACCGTGATCCCCAAAATAAACCCCTCTCCTCTGGAACGGAGGAAAAATGTAATTTCATAGGCACCCTTAAAAGTAAGTTTGTGATTATTGACAAGGAAATTGCAGAGATCAAAAAGGGTATACAAGACTTGATGAACCACTGCATGAGGACCAACAAATTCGCACTGAAGGTGACGCATGCCTCGATGATGACCCTCTGTAATGTGCAGGAGAAGCTGGCGGATGGAAAATTGAAAGTGGACAAGGATAACAAGGACCTGTTCATGTTCCTCCAGGAGGAGTGGGCGAGAACCCTGCTGTCTAAACAGCTGGGAGAGAAGAATTAAAGTTGTTGCATATGGTTCAGGTTATTTTGGCTGGGCTTGTCCCTCGGTTCCCCTGTTCTGTGTTTGGGGTTAATGTTAAGTTTATTATTTTGGTTTGGTTGAGCCCTGCGTGGCCTAGTGACAATATTTTTGATGCTACTATTGATAGCAATTACTCTGGTTTAATCATTTTGAGTAGAACTGTTACTTTTGTTTTTTATAGAGGCAAAAATTTTGGTGTCTATGATATCCTGCTAAACTACTATAAGCTTTGACTAGTTCCATTAATATGCTGTTAATGTGCTACTAGTCCTCTGTTCCATGGGCCAGCACCCTCTTGCTGCTTTTTCTATCAAAAACATTCATCATGGGATAAGGAACTAGGGATATCTCCTATGTCATTTGAGTAATTTATTGATTGATTTTTTGAACTCTTCTATGGTTCAACACCCTTTCTGGGTGGTCCCACAATAATGGGGTATGCTTTTTTCACACTTTGACACATAAATGTATATTCTAGAAAAAAAAAAAAAAACTTCACATTCAGATGCCTATTGCCGCTAAATTGTTACAAATTTGAAGATGATGGTAATTAACATCTTTTAGCATTTTCTGTGTAGATTCAAAATATGTTTTTTTCAAATTTTTTTGGAATTGATTTGAATCTATTTTTCTATCTCTCTCAAAAATGAGTTTTTTGTTGTAAACAATATTTTTAAAGAGTGGCACTCACTTGTTAAAGCATAACTTTTTTTCTAAAATAGATATGAATGTGATTCTTACTAATTTAGTTTTGTGACATCCATATCTAATGCTTGCAATTGGTTTAATGACTTTATCCTTAGTATAATATATTTTATTAATGTTTAAAGTTGACTTAACTATAATTTTGATGTACGTTTATTTGTTAAATTGTAACTTGTTGTGTATGTGTTTAATTTCATTTTTTAGTTAGAAAAAGGACTTCAATACCTAGTGTATAGATATGTTTCAGAATTTGTTTTCACTTGTTTACTATTTTTCCATAAGCATTGAACATAGAGGTCAATGTTTGGTGACAAACCTATATTTTATTAATTTTAAAAATATTTTTTGATAGAAACCCCTTTCTATCAAAAGTCCATGTGTTCTCATTTTTCAAAAACCCTATTTTAAGGGGTTTTGATTGAAACTTCTTTCCTATGAATAAAAAAATTAAAAAAAACAATTTTGATCGAAATTAAATTTCAATCAAAACTCAAGGCGAGAAAGGTTTCGATTGAAATGAATTTTGAATTTCAATCGAAATTCACTTCCAATCAAAAGTGGAAAAACCACAATTTGGCTAAAATTTCCAAATTCCTTCCTCCAAAAAAATATAACGCACTTTTGTGTGTTCACCCTTCCCTTTCACATTTATTTTCTATAATCAACTTCGCCCTTCTCGATATTCATCTTGTCATGTTTTCTCTTCAAAAGGAACATACTCTTCTTCGAGCAGGTAATTTTTTTATGATTTAATCTCTGAGGTTTCCTTTAGCTGTGACCATTTTAAAATAAAATTAATGTTTCTTTTTATAGCTAGCTTTTGTTCTTGAAAATCCCTCTTATCCCTCATTGTTAGACTCATTCATTTTTTAATTTCCTCCTCTAGGGCTCAAACAGAGCCATCTACATTAACAAAATCCATAGGATATGGAATCATCAAATTAGAATCTACATTTTTTACGGTTATCTCTATATATCCTAACAATTTCTTCTTAAAAGTTTCTTGACACAAATGCATGACATTTGAATTACAGATTCCTATAACTATTAAAATGGATATAAAGACTTTTGGGATATCACTATTAACCCTAAGGGTATGATCAGTCTCTATAAATTCTTCTCCTAAAATAATTTTGATTTCCCGTAGTGCCAAATTATTTATGTCATTTGCAATCCTACTCCATCTTTCTTGTGTCACTTCACCCAAAAAGGGTATCTACCTGCAATTTTTGAAGAGTTTGAATAAAATCACTAACTCCATTTCTTGACCTTAGCCACAGTCTAAAAAAAGCCTTTTGGAAAAAAATTACCCTATAATAATTTAATGGGAGAGTATAGAAATTAATGCAGATGATGATTTATCATTATGCTTATAGCTCCTTGTTATACAACATGTGTGAGATGTCAAAAAATTGATCTTAACATTTAAAAATTGGCTTTGTATTGATGACCTCGATCAAAGATACTTAACCTCTATACTATTCTATGAATTATTAATTATAATTTATTATTTATCATCAATAAGTGCCAACTCTGCCAACCTTAGTTTCACTTGGATTTTCTTACTAGCAATAAATGCCCCAAACCACCAAACTACAAATAATCTTTAATATTATTTTAAAACCAAAAAAGGTCTATAAATAGTTGAACCTTTTCTAGAAACCATCATAGTCTATAAACCCTTGATGCAATGGTCATCTAAGGTATAAATTTAAAATTTGAAAACTACACTTCCTACTATTGAGAAATTCACCCAACTTAAACAAATGAGTGAAAAGGGTCTAAATATTGGAGCTCTAATATGATAAATTTGCTAATCTCAAAATAACCAAATTAGAAGGTATAGAAAATTTTAGCTTTCAAATTTTTTGAACTAGAATTAAATAATTCTATAATACCTTCCACACTAATTTTTTTTAGGGATCAAACCCTAACCCATGCTAAAAATGCTTGCCTACATCAATCCAAAAAAACTAATAGATCTTTAAACATATTTTGAAAGATTCATCATCTTACTTTTATTCTAGAAGGAAGTGATTTTCATCTTATTAAGGACCTCTCCATCCAATTTTCGCAATTGAGAAGAGGAATTCCTTCCTTTTTTCTTGATTATTGTTGTCCCACAATCTGGCTTTAACAATCATGCTCTAGATTTCCAGATGCCTAGAGATAGATTCTCTTTATTCAAATCTCTTAATTTCTCCCTATTTAAATATGAAATCAGAATAGATTTAACTAATCCTATAGCATCCAATTCTAGTATCCTTTCTAAGAAAGACTTCTTTGTAACTATCTCTTCCAAGTCCCCTCTAATTTAACAAGGTTTGTGAGCCCAAATAAGTCATATACAACCTCAAGGTCCACAAGAATCTTTCCTCCTCTACTATGTTAGTTAACCCAGAATCAAGCCCCTTTGCTATAATATTTGTGTCTTCTCTTAACTTTCATTCTTCAAATATAATGTATTTATTTTTCTTCCTAGGATTTCTATTCATGCTCAAATTTAAAGGAAGGAGTCCACCTAATACATAAAGCTCATTGTCTAAATTTTCTAAATTTAATACTTTAACCCTATCCTATTTACTAGATAAAGAAAAAGCCTTTTCCTTTTCACTATATAAAGATGAACATACTGACACTAGAAATTTCTTGAAGAGTCCTTCTTTTTAAATATTCCTTTACAGATTTATACATTTTATGTCTTTTAAAATCATCATTAAAAAGTCTTTAAACTTTTTTGATAAAGGTAAGGATTTGGAATCTTCTTGATTCACCTTTTCCATCAATCTTTTTGATTTCCTCCTAAAATTTGTGCTTCCATATATATGAATATACTTTTTGACCAAGAGGCCCACAAGTTGGTTTTAATTTGTTATAATTACTCCTTAACGGTCTTCCTCTACCCCTTTTATTTATGAATGGGGTACAATCCTATTGTTGGTGCTTTGTCAATTCCTCATCCGTTGGGGCCATATTTTCTTAAAATACATCTCCTAAAATCCTTAATCCTTAATTGAAGATTATCTAGAACTAGCTCCTAATTTCCTATGAAGGATTTTATTAGATTTTCATTCTCCTATATCTTATCTTTTACTAATAAGTTTTGAGTACTATTAGTTTTCTATTTTGTTACATCTAGGTTATGATCTTCTAAGGGAACTTGTTCCACTATTTCTTCAATAATCCTTGATTGTATTTCAAGCAAAAAAAAATTTAAAAAAAAATTCATACACTTATTGAATAAGAAAATGGTTCTTGGGAGGTATTATCATTCTCTTTTCTTCTCCCTTATTTATTTTATACCCTCCACTAGCTCTAGATCTATTTGAGCCTCTCTTACCTTTGAAACCTTATGTTCTTTCTAATCATTCTTGTTATGTATGAATTCTTTTGAAACCTAAATTCCCATTTGATTAGGGATAACTAGTTGCACCTTTTTAATCTCTTTTCTTGGCCAAATAAATAGTTTCCAGATAGCCCATCCCTTTCACTAAACTATTCTCCTATTTCTTTCAATTAGTTAAATAATAACCAACCAAGTAGCCATGCTATAATTGTGATTGTCCTTGCACCAAAATATCAATCTATCAATGGTCAATACAACCAATAGACTTATAGAATTCATAGAAGGCTGTTAAACCATGTCACAAATTGAACGAGGGATGCTAGCATAGTTAAAATAATCCACTCTAGGGTCACTCACTGCAGGCTCACGCCAATCATGGAGGAGATTTGAACCTGTGCTCAAGCTCTGAAACCACTTTTTACAAGTGTTATTGTCGTTGCCCAAAAAATTCAACCTACCAATTCCTGATACAACCACTAGACTTTTAGAATCCATAGGAGCTGGTTAAACCATGTCACAAATCCTACAAGGGATCCTAGTGCACTCCCAACAAGCCTATTATAATTATGAATCCTCCAAATAAATTTCAAAGAAATCAGAAACTACTTAAAATTGAAGATGTTGACTCCTTATAAGCATCTACCAATAGGGACTTATCTTGAATTCTATCATCTTCATGTTTTTGGGAATAAATGGAACAAAATTTTGGGAATAGGGCTGAAATTCTATCTTCATGGATCCAAATCAATGGAAAAAGGTTGTGACAAAGGTTTGGAAAATAGAATTTGGGACAAATAATCCTCATGAACAACTAAAGATGTAATTGTTTTTTCTATGTTTTGCATGAGAAAGAGATAAAAGCGGATGAATTATTGTAAGTATATATTGCATCTAAGTACATTGTAATTAGAGAAAGAGTGCTAGTTCATATTATTGATTGGTGCCAGAAGGTTCCTTGTGTGCATGTTGGAAGTAGTAGAGGACATTACAAGATCATTTTGGTGGAGGTGGTCAGTTTGCATTGGGATGAATTCCAAAAAGGAGAAGAGAGGAGAGTGCTTTTATCCAGAGGAGAATGAAATATGGTGGATGTGGATCCGCATGATAAAAGAGGAGAATGTTGCACACTTGGTGGAGGATGATGACAAGTGTCATAGCTAAATTCTAGAAGAGGCAAAGGAAGAAGCTATCTCTATCTTCATTAGTGATAGAGATCACTACAAGTTGTATACAACCTGAAAGGGTAGTTAAAGTACCTAACTCCCTTTTCTGAGTTATATACTTGCAAATTTATTCCTACCTAGCATGTCTAATGCAAGAGTATCTCTTGTGATTTGAAAACTAACATCAACCATAAGTATTTTTCTTTTTTCATTCTCTTCAATTTTGGTTTGGCTTTTAGTAATGAGTGTGTTCGTAGCGATCCTTCAAATTTTCAATGATATGCACAAAATGGATTTGTTCAAAACCATTAATCGCTCTTAAGCAAATGAAATTGGGATGCCAAAGGGAATGAAATTTGTGAGAAAGTGAATGATTTTCATAGCTTGCTCTACCATGAATATTTTCTTGGTTACCCACAACCAATTTATGACCTCAATGATGCAGTTGTACATGTGCATGTCGAAGACAATGGTACTACAACCAATATAAATATTTAGGATGATCTAGGGGAGGAAGTTTGACATTGGCTAGCTTACCTCGTGGAAGAATAAACCCTCTGTGTATCCCAAATTTTGAAATATCCTTTTGGGGATCTAGTTTGTTTATGTTCATGCCCAATAGTTGTACATATGGTAGTATGCTAAGGGGATTTTCAGTTATGACAGTGATATGAACAATGGAGAAGTGTGTAGCAATATTGACATGAATAGGCTGCATTTTTGTGAAATTTTTTAAATGTATATGTTTTCAATGTAAAATTTGTTAGAGTAATAATGTGATTCCACTTATTAATTAAATCATATTGATTTAATTATTAAGTCACCTATTATCTCTATTTCACTTAAGCTAAACTTTATGCATATAATAATTAATTATTTTATTAATTATTATTATGCAACCTAGATTTTTCCCTTTTAGGGTTTTGATCACTTTCCTAAGGTTTGATCTCTTTGCATTTTGTATTCCCTCTCAGAATGAATAACTTGTCTTTCAGAACTTTTTTTGTCTCCAAGCTTTGCTTTTGTAACAGGTTATTTTACATACAGATGATTTTGGCTTATGATTTTTTTGAATTCTAACATGGAATCAGAGCCTTGGTGCTACAACCATTTCTTGATTTTTTAAAGTTTTTGGAGCTCCAAGGGTTTCAAGGTTTTTTAGCCTTTTTGTGGGGATATGGAGGGGGGTTTTTGTTTATACCACTTTGAGCACAAACTGACCTCATGACTGTGCTCAAAATGCTCAAAAACCCCTATTTCCATATAAGACACGACCATTTTGACCGAAGTTGCATTCTAAGGAAACTTTTTGTTTGCATATGCCCATTTTCTAGGCACAAAAAATGAGGCAGAGGTGGAAGAAAAAGTAAAAAATCCAAATTTTATTATTCAGATTTTGAAAAAAAAAAACTTTTGTAAAGTTTTTTTCAATGTAATTTTAGGCAAGGGATTCCTTTTAAATTAATGGACAGAGCCATATTGTATATTGTTTGGCTCTGATACTAAGGTCAGGGATAAATATTAGCTTTCTATTCCATAGTTTAAACTTTCTCAGTACTTCTATTGTTGGATAGTTGCCTTAATACAACCTTTTTGATTGAAATTATTATGTAAATTTTATATTATTAATATAAATAGGCTATACGCTTTTTGCCAAACAAAATCTTCCTACACTACCCTTAAGTGGAGGGGTATACAAAACTTTAAGATTTTTACAAAAAGAATAAAAAAATATACATAAATAGTATGCATGCCACAATGTAGTGAATTAAGTCAGAAATTTCTTTTTTGAGAAAAAAAATCACACTCCAAATAATTTCCAGTATATTATTTATAAATTAATAACAGATTACAATATACTAGTAAATCAGGGTACCCAATTGGTTAATTGAGATCCAAAGGCAAATCAATAGCTAACAAACACAATAGAGTTTTATAGTGTTATTCCGTAGACATTAACCTTCCTTTAAAATCAATAGACAAAGAATTTCATCACAAATATGGTTTACAAGTATCACAAAGAAAAGACTTGCAAACATTATGACTTACAAACATGGAAGTGAGTTTTATTAAAGGCAACCCGGTCACTATGACCCCTACCGCTCTCTCGGACCTGTTAGCATTTTTCCCTGACCTTGTCAAAGAAAAGGCTAATTAACGAGGATCAAACAAACCCTCCTACTCTTCGAGCTCAAAGACTCAGGCGGGTGTACCTATTGGATTCACTTCTTTTAGTGAATCAGGGGATGGATTCCTGCCCATCACACTTGATATAATAATCATTCGCAGCTCTTTAAACAGAAAGGGAAAATGATTTGAATAATTGATTAATGAAAAAACTACCAGAAAAACTAGAGACCAGTGCCTTATCTATTGGGAAACAGAGTCAAAGAGACGTGCACTCCCAGAAAACTTCTAAATCCAAACTCAAAAAACCCAAATGAAATTCCTTGCAAGCCATTCTTCTCATTTCAATTCTTGGACATCAAATTCATATGCAGACTTCGAATTCTCAGAATTCAAAAACAAGACTTACTCTCCTTGATAGAAACTCAGATTCAAACCCACAGATACCTTGTAACTGGTATATTAACATGCCTTACAAGTTAATATACAAGAATCAAAACAAACATACAAAGACATCAGACAAGTTCTGAACAGGGATTTCCTTTGTTCTTCATTAAAAATAATCTGAAACTGTACATTGCAAGACCATGAAGACAAAAATTAAGACTCAAAAGCCTGGAAGCTGCCTAGCAGCATAAATTTCAACCTCTGAAGAAGGCAATTCAGTAAAGTGCAATTCTGAAAACATTGCTAATCTGCACAAAACCTCTTTGATTTTTACCTTGAAAACTCATCATTTGAAACCTTTGGAGTCTGAACCCTTGGTCATAGATTTAGATTTCATATATGGATCATGATACAACCCTAACTTGCTTTGATGATTCATGGATCAAATGACATAAATGTATAAAATCAACACCTAAAACATTTTATGAACCAAAACACAGTAGAGATGCATAAATTGGGTTTGGAATCGGCAAAGAAAAGTGATCAATCAGATTGGTAGAAGTCTGCAAATATCCAAGTAGTTACAATTCCATTCTTGCAATACTAGGGAAAACTCAATTATCCAAGGCATTCATCCAGATACACATTTGCAAAACCTCAAAGTAGGTCATTCTGCAATTCTGCATTTGACCATTTGGGAAATTGATAGAAACTGCAAACGGAATGAGCTTAGCAAACTGACCAAATGGATTCATCATGACCTAAATATGAATATATAAGAAGTATTTGACCTCTATAATACGATGCAAAAGGAATTTTTCTAGTTAGGTCACAAGGTTAAAAGTTACTATTGGTCAAAGAGGGCTACTCAGAAATCTGGGCAGAACAAGGAAATGAGATATTTTTGGAAGACCAACTTTGAGGGATTGGAAGACCTATCAAACGAATTCAAAATGGATTGAGCTTTGGAAAATACGTTCTTTGATATACATATTAAACATTCCTCAAAGTGGCGGGCCATGAAACTTAATAGGATACAAGATATTCAAAGGCAAACTAGGCCTGTTACAGCAAATTGATACTTAGGAAAAAGTGCAGATTTGGACAAGCACCTCTGAATGGCTATCCCCAAAACAAGTCCAAACTGAAATCTAAGGGTTGGAACCCACTGCATATGCCAAATGAAAGGTGAGGAACATGTCTCCCAAGCGGTTTTTCACACAAATCAATAGGCCCCATTTATGCATGCATTCAAAATATACCTTTTCCACGAGTTTCTTAGGGCAACAATCTGCACTTAGAGAAATTTTCAGTGTAGTCACTCCAAATTTCTCCAAATTTTGAGAGTGCTAACATTGGCTCTATCTGGGGACGCGTGCACCATGTGGGCACGCAGAGAATTCAGAATCATTGGTACAACATACCACTCACAAACAAATTCAAATTTTCACTTTCTCTTCTCTTTATTCAAAACTATCTCTCTTCTCAAACTGGGAATCTTTATTGAAAACCACACACCACACACAACTGAAAACAAAGAAACTATACAATGTATACATTTTTTACAAAAACCTCAAGCCCTTTCACAATTGAAACTATCACTTGCCTCTATCAAAAATTTGGTTCTCATCTCCATGAAACACAGGGAAACTGAAAACATCACTTTCATCTTCTTGGTCCAACACGCTGCCACAAATCTTTAGCATATCACATATAAAATAATCAATACTTTTACTGTCAATATGCATTGGGAAATCACAAAAGTGCAAAATGTGTTGATCACGATGTAACATAAGGTTGTCACATTCTTTTAAATTTCCAACTAGCTGAAAAGAAAAACATTCTAAATCCACTACATGACTGGAAGGATGCTGATTTACTTCAAGTAATGCTTGGACATCAAAGGAAAAAGATTCATATTCCATCCAATGTGTATCACACAAGCACTCAAGTGAATCATGATGAACTACCACTTGTGGCTTCATATTTAGCTCATCCCAAGAAACATCAACATGTTGAATTGGAAAAAGAAAAGACTCATTTTCTGTCCGATAACTAACATGTCTTTGCTGATTCTTTTCAACATCTTTAAATGACAATGCATCAACACTTTCATCATCACCCCATGCTTGCAAAAATGAACATACCTCTGGCTGAAGCAAATAATCTGAGGTAGAATCTGAATCTTCTCCCACCTCCACACCAAATATTTCAAAATGAGGTTCAAATAAATCATCAGGCAGTTCATTGTACATATTATCATCTTGGCACACATCTCCTTGATGTAAATCGGTGTTATGAGAGGTAACATCAGCATGATTAACATTCTTTTGGCAAAGCATTGATTTTTGTTGAAAAATTTCTAAGGTCAGTTCATACAAGTCTGATGTTAATCCATCAGCATCAACTTCACATGGAAAATCATATGATGAAAGCATACAAATTAAAAAATCAACACTATCATCATTGTTAGCTGAAACAATAGAATTCATCTCTATTTTAGACAAATCAGCCTCTTCATAATCATCTCCAGCGTATGGCATGTCTTCATCTTCTTCAGATGGCTGCATATAAACCATCACTTTATCCTCACAAAAATCAGAGCCATTGTGAATCCATGGATCTTCTTCCTCAATCGATTTCTCATACATATCCTCACTATCAGCATCAATAAATTCTGATATGACTTCATCAGTTGAGGTTGCAACATCATTGCATGATAAAACACTTGCCTCCTTTTTACTTTCCTCATTTTGTTTTGAAACAAAATTTAACTCATGGTTATTAAGATCAGCAGGGATAAAGATACTTTGATAGTGATTTTCTTTTATCAATCCACACCTATCTGCTGCATTTGATATATTATGATAACAAATTCTAGCAGATGGAAAACCCCTTGGAATGATTCCATATCTTAAATTATTTTCAATTCCCATTGCTGTTATAAAATCTTGATGCAAAGTTTTGGGTTGCTTGTCTCTTAACAAGTAAATCATCTTTTTACCAAATGCCCCAAAATAAACAACCAAACAAAAAGCATCATTTGGTCTGAATTCTATTAGGATTTGACCCAATACTTCTGCAAATCTGAGATTGAAATGAGGGATAAACTGATGATCCTTTAATTTTATCTCCATGAAATTCTTCATCGCTGCAACTGGATTAATCATTTTACTAAACCACTCCAAAAATGATGATCTTAACTCCTCCCACGAAGAGATAGAACATTCACGAAAATAGGAGAACCACCATCTTGCATCATCTATCAAAGACTGGATAAACAATTTCATAACGCTATCCTCACATTCAATGTCAAAATATTTGATTAAGTCCATGAACTTTTTACAATGTTTCTCAGCATTCTCATCTCTCTCACCCCTGAATCTAGGCAATTTTTCTCTGATTTCGGGTGGAAAAGCGTTTGGGTAACCATGAATACCTTCAAAATTTAGAGCTACATACAATTTATTACTGAAACCTCTCCTCAAATTATATGGTTGAGGCTGACTGGAACTCGTGGCTACACGTGGAATCATGTAAGGGAGAAAATGTGACTCATACATCATGATATTTATACTATTACAAATACCGTCTTAACATCAACAGATCCATCGATTACCATTTTCATGCCTTCTTACAAAAAGGCTAAACTCTCTTCCAAATGAGAATGAAATCAAAATATAAACATACTTCTCAAGAATATACAGAATACATTCAACAACCGAGAAGCATCTCAACTTATCACAATTATTTCCTTTTCTTAGTGCTACTTCACTTCATAAGGAACTTTTCTTTCACATGAAAATATAAGGATTACCTTAAAGGAATTGCAGTTGCTGCTCTTATTTCTTTGACTAGAAATCTGGCAGATCTAGAGCCTTCTTGATAGCTCCATCAAGTTCATTTCAACATAGAGTTGCCACCTCCTTGCAGAGGAAAATCATTCTACTTCAGCAATTCCCCAGTAGAGTCGCCATTCTGTTATCATTTTTTCCTGACCTTGTCAAAGAAAAGGATAATTAACGAGGATCAAACAAACCCTCCTACACTTCAAGCTCAAAGGCTTAGGCGGGTGTGCCTATTGGATTCACTTCTTTTAGTGAATCAGGGGATGGATTCCTGCCCATCACACTTGATATAATAATCATTCGTAGCTCTTTAAACAGAAAGGGAAAATGATTTGAATAATTGATTGATGAAGAAACTACCAGAAAAACCAGAGACAAGTGCCTTATCTATTGGGCAATAGAGTCAAACAGATGTGCACTCCCAGAAAACTTCTAAATCCAAACTCAAAAAACCCGAATGAAATGCCTTCCAAGCCATTCTTCTCATTTCAATTCCTGGACATCAAATTCATATGTAGACTTAGAATTCTCAGAATTTGAAAACAAGACTTACTCTCCTTGAGAGAAACTTAGATTCAAACCCACATATACCTTGTAACTGGTTTATTAACATGCCTTACAAGTTAATATACAAGAATCAAAACAAACATACAAAGACATCAGACAAGTTCTGAATAGGGATTTCCTTTGTTCTTCATTAAAAACCATCTAAAACTGTACATTGCAAGACCATGAAGACAAAAATTAAGACTCAAAAGCCTGGAAGCTGCCCAGCAGCATAAATTTCAACCTCTGAAGAAGGCAATTCAATAAAGTGCAATTCTGAAAACACTGCTAATCTGCACAAAACCTCTTTGGTTTTTACCTTGAAAACTCATCATTTGAAACCTTTGGAGTCTGAACCCTTGGTCATAGATTTAGATTTCATACATGGATCATGATACAAACCTAACTTGCTTTGATGATTCACGTATCAAAAGATATTAATGTATAAAATCAACACCTAAAACATTTTCTGAACCAAAACACAGTAGAGATGCATAAATTGGGTTTGGAATCGGCAAAGAAAAGTGTTCAATCAGATTGGTAAAAGTCTGCAAATCTCCAGGTAGGTACAATTTCATGCTTCAAATACTAGGGACAACTCAATTATCCAAGGCATTCATCCGGATACACATTTGCAAGATCTCAAAGTAGGTCATTCTGCAATTCTGCATTTGACCATTTGGCAAATTGATAGAAACTGCAAATGGAATGAGCTTAGCAAACTGACCAAATGGATTCATCATGACCTAAATACGATTATATAAGAATTATTTGACCTCTATAATACGATGCAAAAGTAATTTTTCCAGTTAGGTCACAAGGTCAAAAGTTACTGTTGGTCAAAGAGGGCTACTCAGAAATCGGGACAGAACAAGGAAACGAGATATTTCTGGAAGACCAACTTTGAGGGATTGGAAGACCTATCAAACGGATTCAAAATGGATTGAGCTTTGGAACATAAGTTCTTTTATATACATATTAAAAATTACTCAAAGTGGCGGGCCATGAAACTTAACATGATACAAGATATTCAAAGGCAAACTAGGCCTGTTAGAGCAAATTGATACTTAGGAAAAAGTGTAGATTTGGACAAGCACCTCTGAATGGCTATCCCCAAAACAAGTCCAAACTGAAATATAAGGTTTGGAACCCACTGCATATGCCAAATGAAAGATGAGGAACATGTCTCCCAAGCGGGTTTTCACACAAATCAATAGGCCCTATTTCTGCAAGCATTCAAAATATACCTTTTCCATGAGTTTCTTAGGGCAATAATCTGCACTTAGAGAAATTTTTAGTGTAGTCACTCCAAATTTCTCCAAATTTTGAGAGTGCTAACAGGACCATCACCCCATCTCTATTTGATTAGGCTTAATGACTCCCCTATTCGGTATAAAATGGGTAATCCCAAGTTCATTCTCAATACCTCTCTCCTCCAGGATGAAGATATCCTTTCTGTTATTAACCTCCTTAGACTTATTAACGAAAAAGCCCTCCTTCTCTCTCCCCTATTGAATTATGGAACCAAAAAATCCTTTCCTGGCAAGCCCTGCTTCAAACTTTAGGGCAGAAAAGAGCCAGAGATTACAGATTCATGGAGGAGATGCTCTCTGCCAACGTTCACTCTGCTGAGATAGATATCTACTCTAACCCTATTGACAAAAATCTTATTACTCATGTCTCTAAGGCTAAGTCAGACCTTAGACAACACCAGTAGATCAAAACTAGAGGATCTGGAATCAGATCGCGTGCTCACTGGCTTTAATTTGGGGATAGAGGTTTTAAATTCTTCTTTAACCTCCTCAAGCAAAAGCACTCCAATGAAACTACTGGTAGAATTGTTTTTGATAACATCAAAATTGATAATTTGAATGACATAAAAGATTCCTTTGCCTCCTTCTACAAAGATATTTTTACTTCCTAAGATTCTGAGGATACCAAATTTCTTAGAAACAAGATCATGGCTCTTATCCCCAATAGAATATCTTCTCAAGATGTTGTCCTTCTAGGTTGTGATATCTCTATTGAGGAAATTAAGAAGGCTATTAACTCTCTTAAGAATGACAAGGAACCCAGGTCAGATGGGTTGCCTGTGGAATTCTATAAGGCCAATTTAGATTGGATTTGCCACGACCTTAATGACTTATAGTGTGAAGCTTTTAATGTTGGCTCCCTAGGAAGCACTATCAACAGAGGTATTATTAAATTAATCCCTAAGGATAGTGACAAGGCACTTATTAAAAATTGGAGGCCAATCACCCTCCTCAATGTGTCTTACAAAATTATTGCTAAGATTTTGGCTCTTAGATTGGAAAGTATTCTACCCTTCCCAGACTGGTTTTGTTAAGGGTAGGTTCATTTTTGAAAATCTGATCACTGCTTGGGAAGCAATGGATTGGTCCAGACACTCACATCAAAATAATGCTATGTTGTTACTTGACTTCGAGAAAGCTTATGACAGGATCAAATGGGATTTCATCTCTATGATGGTGGAATCTTTTGGATTCCCTTTGGTCTTCTACAATTATGTTAACCTCCTACTTAAAGATGCCTCTGCTTAAGTTGATGTGAATGGCTCTCTCTTTGTTCTCTTCTTCCTTGGTAGATCTATTAGGCAAGGCTGCCCCCTTGCTCATGCTCTCTTTGTTATTGCTTTCGATGCTCTTACTTACATCCTTACGGACAATTCCCTCTCCTAGTCTATTAGAGGTATCACTCTGCTCGATAATTCTGAACTTATTAAATCTCAGTTTGCTGATGACACTATTATATTCTTTGAATTTTCTAATAAGAAATTTTTGTGCTTGGCATAATAAACTTAGCTCTTTCTGCACTATTTCTGGTGCCTGACTTTCCCATTCCAAATCCATATGCCTTGGTTGGGAAGATCATCATCCAGAGTGGTTTGACAAATATACCTTTCAATGGGGTGGGCCTCACCAGATTGTTAGATGTCTCGGTATCCCTTTCTCTATGGAACCTTCCACCAAGGAGATGTGGTTCTAGGTTAAGGAAAAAATCACCAAAAAACTTGGCAAATGGCACAATAGGTCTCTCTCTTTGGCTGGCAGAATTGAGGTTTGTCAGAAAGTTCTCTCATCTTACAATATTTATGACTCCTATGCGTGGATGTTTAATAATTATCAAATTCTAGAAGTTCAAAAGACTATAAGGAACTTTCTTCGGTCAGACGGTAAAGGGGCTAAAAATCTCCACGCTGCTAAATGGGACTGGTGCCATACTGAAAAACTTGTTGGAGGGCTGGGATTAAAAGACACTAAAACTCAAGGGATTGCCCTTGCTGCCAAATGGATTTTCCACTCTCTAGATGGCTATGAGCCATGGAAGGTTCTTAATAGAGGTAACATTGAGAGAGGCTTCCCTAGAAAAGCGAAGTCTTGGAAAAACCTGTCCCTTTGTGACCTCATTGTTGGAGACTTCCCCGTCTAGGTCCAAGGGTTTGCAGTTTTTAAAACTATATGGAAGGCCTGGGAACATGTTAAACATCTTATCTCTAATAAGACCTTCCATGACAATAACCATCTTTTTGGTGAAAGATCCATTTGGTGGAATCTTCACATCTCTAGTAAACTACTTATCCTCTCACAAGGTTGCTCTGCTAAAGCTTGGCACATTTTGGGTATCTTACAATTTATATGGATGTTTGAACATGACAAACTTATAAGTTAGGAGGTGCTCTAAACAAGATATAACATCCCTTTATCTCAAAAGAAGACTTCTAATATGGTTGTTAAAGCTTGTAAGGATCTTCCCACCGCCTGTCATATTGACTCCCACAGATTTCTGAAAATTAAATGGCCTGATGGTACTATTGTGACTACAATTATAGCCAAGAACATTTATAAAATCTTAAATCATAATGATGCTATCATCACTCATGTCAATAAAATGTGGTATACTGATATGGAAGCTAATACTTGGAAAAGATACTTTGACAAACTTTGGAGAACTATCATTGACCCTAAGATTAGTTGCTTCAAATGGCTCACTCTGCTTGATAGACTTCCTATAAGGAAAGACCCCTCACGTACTGTAATATGTAGCATCTGCAAGCGTCCTGGATCCTGCAGACATATCCTCTTCGACCATTTTTTTGCTAAAGAAATTTGGCTCATGTTTGGTATTACTTATCCTAAATATCTTAATATTTTTGAAATCATAAATGGGCATGTCAATGGTTTAAAAAATGATACTAATCTATTTTGGAATATTTTGTCTTCTAACATCTTTTGGCAGATCTGGAAATGCAGGAATGAAGAAAAATTTCAAGACATTCCCAGGGTTCTTACTGAGTTATATCGTAAACTCACTTTTTCTAAAATCTCCTCGCAGGTATCTATTCACATGTTGATTGGGAGGGATAAGCTAAAAAGGTTCCTGCAGATGGGACACTCCACCATATTCGTGTTCGAGATGAAAAATGGATACAAGTGGAGAAGGCACATGGACAATCTTTTTGTTTTTGATGAAACTATCAAGAATCTCCATGAGGAGCTTAAGAAGAATAAAAATGCCACGGTTGACCAGATCTTCATGCTGTCTCAAATCCAAGCTAAAAAGAACATTGTCTGGAGGGAAGGCCCCTTGGGGTGGACTGCCTCGACCAATACCTATTATGATATTCTGCATTAGTATCTTGATGTTACCTTACTTTTTTTGATGTGTTGAAACTTTAACTCTGCTCCGTATGTTCTTCCTTTAAATTTCTCCTTGTGAGACTTTGCCTCTTTTTGATACTATGACACTCTATGTTGTAATATCTTTTTGATCATCTTATTATCAATACAAAAAAATTATCAAATATGCCACTTAACATTTTCCATAAATTGTATGCATATCAAAACACGCCATTCATAATGAGTATTGCACACACTGCGAGGATGATTACGCTATTAAGAGGATGATTACAGTTTATTACAGTTTTATTGCTGGAAAGATTGATGGTATTAACAATATTTGCATATGATTATGACTGAATCGTATTAACAGTTTATTCATCCTTTCTTAACTGTCTATGAACTGCCATTTGTTTATTTTTTTTCTTCACATTAATTCAATATGAATATTGAAAAAAACACAGAGACGAGAATGAGGATTCCGGTGGCAAAGAAGTACCAAACTCTCGTGGTCAGTCGAAGCCATGCCGCAGAGTGTATTGGATGTCCGCCTGGAATGCCAAGATGAACGAGTACAGAAAATAACAAGTGAGACAAACTTCACTTAACATCACAGCCCATACAACTTACAGTTCGTAGATCACATAGCAGTTGACACTCAAATCGACAGTGCCGGAGTTTTAAAAACCTTGACATGACGAAAAGGAAAGTAAAAACACAGAGAAATAAACAGATTTTCCTATTCAATATAAATTGCAAATTGTACTTTACAAGTAGTGTAGAGTTTGTTTAAAATTTATTATCTGACGGCTCCAGGCGGCGTCGCATTGTCTGTGCTGAGCTGACGACTTATATAATTTATTTATTTATCCTAACAATAATTACTAGATCTATGCGAGGGCTTGTACACTGTTAGCAATAAGACTAGTTTTCGAGAAGACGAGCATAGAAAGATTAAATGGATACATAACAGAGGAGTTCCCACTCCAGATTTGCTCTGAAAACAGTTCATAAATCTTTTGAGTACCATGAGATCCATCCCAGAACACGTGTGCTTATATTGCTGCAGAACAAATTCTATGGATTAGTCTTTCCACAGCCAACTTCTGCATTAAACATTCCAGATCCACAGCATGCAGACGTAGAATCGCTGAATCCTGCTCCAAGATATTTCGTAGATTCATTTCGGTTTTCAGTGACAGAATCACTAAAGCCGAAAGAAAAAGCAGTGGGAAATAATAAAGAGAGCAACTTACCATAGGCTTCAGGATTCTGAATTATGCTCATTAATCCATCGTAAGCATTAGGTTGGATGATGGTGAGTCCGTCCAGTTTTCCATTGAGGAGAGTCATTAGAGACTTGGAAGCACTGTTATATGCCATTGCCAGCTCGTTTGCAGAATCCAAGCATTCCCCGTGTGATGTATTGTAAGCAATATATTTGATGTAAGGAGTACAACCCACAGGTGGAATGTTGAATATGAGGAATTTTCTCGCTCCACTATTGTAAAGTGTCTGTCATGTTACACAGCAATAATGATTTAGTTCTATTGTAAACTGAATGATGTTTTTCGTATTGACGAAGGGAAGAAATTTGGAAATTGACGGATTTCAGACTTACTATAATAGATTGATTAAATTTGGCGAGCAGGAGAGTGACAAACTCTGCTGGAGTTGTAGTGTTTTGGAAAGTAGTGTTGGCTATGTAGGAGCCAATGTCGTTGCCTCCAACTGTAATGCCAAATATAGACTTTTTCAAGTCCGCTGTCCTCATTAGATTATCAGAATACTGCTCTTACAGAAATAGTTGTTGGCTCATACTGATGACTTTCTGTAAGATTGTAGAAGATTAGGTACAACGACATACCATCAAACTTTTTGTTGAAATTTTGAAGGGTAGTTCCTACGCTATTTTAGAGAGAGAAATGGAGAGGGTAGGATTAACAATCACGGAGTCAACAGTACACCACTATCAATCCTTTTTTTTCTTGTTGGGTAGGTGACCAATTGTTTTATTTGCGTTTTGAAAGCACAAAAGAATATTTCATTTTATCTCTTTGAAATTTTTATTTCTTAGATTTAATAAAATTCAATTTTTAATAAAAAATAATTATAAATAATAACTTTATTTTAATTGACTTTTATTTAAAAATAATGTCTGAATTATAAAATAAAATTAATAAAAGAAATATTTTGAATAAAAGATTTCACATACATTTAGAATTTTTAGATTTTGTCTTTATTTTATTCTATTAATGTTATAATAACTATCAAAATATTGTAGTTTAATTATATTGACAAGGATGATTGTAATGTTTTTAATTATACTATCTAATCATGTTGAAGACTGTAAATAAAGAAATTAGAATTGTATTCAAACAACTTTAATGAATTGTCTTTTCTAAAAAAAATATGAACATTGACTTAGCAACAAAAATTCAAAAATAAAAAATTAACCATCCCAAAATAAAACTTATAATAATTATTAGTTACAACATGCTGTTAGATGGTACACAAAAAGAATACAAATGCTTTCAAGCGTTCAGATTAAATCAAGGTCTCCTCATCTAAACATTTTTCCAATAAAAAGTTACTGCCTTCCCAAACGGCATAACAACACATAAATTCAAGAAATGCGCTATAGAATACGTCAACATTTATCTACATGATTCATGCAGCTTTACTCATTGGTTTTAACAAAAAAAACCCACCTAATCCACATTAGAACTTTAGATTATACACGGCCTAAATAAAATTAATTTTCTCTCATACAAAATTTTCAGTTTTTTCTGGGGGGCTAAAATATTAGTTTAGTCATCGCTTGAATATTTTTTAGGAAGAAAAAGAACTGAGCAGACACCTGTGTGGCACCTGTTGAGTCGAGCAAACCGCTACTTCCTGATGCGAAATTTATCCCTCTTGAAAAATCTGCCTCTGGTTGGAGATAAGGAGGCGGATAAGGGAGCCCCATGTAATTAGCTGCAACCACAATCAGTGCATTATACTGTTGTTAATATTCTGAAAAGCTGAAGTTTTGCATCTACACGAAAACAATTGAATAAGCGTATACAAATCTATAACAAGAAA
Organism: Thuja plicata; assembly: GCA_018584345.1. Classification (NCBI taxonomy): domain Eukaryota; kingdom Viridiplantae; phylum Streptophyta; class Pinopsida; order Cupressales; family Cupressaceae; genus Thuja; species Thuja plicata. The sequence continues at coordinate 1,178,472 of MU223956.1, read as the reverse complement.
TCATACCAACGAAGTCGAAAGCGGTCCGACCATCAGTAAAACGGCCAGTTGGGCAGGGGAAAAACGACACGCCATATAGGATGTAGTTTGCACGCGCTGTACAGTTTGGAATATAATTATTATTGCCTGCATCTGCTAACGAGTCTCCAAACAAATACAGGGCTGGCACAATAGGTTCCTCTTGGGCTGCTGCAAAACAAGTGATGAACCCTAGCCTAACTAAAATACTCAAAACTGAGCTCTCCATTCTCATCTTAGCAACCGATTATAATACCACAGCGGCTGAATCTCTATCTTATTTACCTATTTAAATAGGGGAAGATATCCAGTACCCTAACTACTTAAAATTAAAACTACGTAAACTTAAGGTTTCAGCTTATGGGTATTTATGGATCTTTGTTTAGAGACCGTTTACTATTGAAAGGTTAAAAAGTCACCCATACTTCTATGTTTTGACACCAATAGCTGCTCACCTCAAAAATGCCAGGTATCCATTAGAAAATGTTTTAATAGTGGTGAAAAAATAAACCAATTACCAACCAAAAAGACTAAAAAATAATCTTATTAATAATGTGTGATCCACTATTGATATGTGTGATCATTTTTAGAGCTAATATCAGTAATTGGTGGTCATATGAAAAAAAAAATTAACAATTATTGAACCGTGTCGATTATTGGTGTGCAGTTGGAGATAAAAACGACAATTTGTGCACGTGCATTAATACAATGGACCAAAATTTCATTATGCGACTTGACCCCATTTCTTTGGAATTTACTAGCCAGTGGACCCCACTGATGTTTGATTCAGGCTGAATGCGAGGAACGTTGGCCAGATTTATACCTAAGTGATTTCAAGCTACTTAGTGTCTTTTGTCTGTATAGAAACCAATTAAACAGAGATTTGATGTGTAACCAATATATTTTTTGTATCTATAGACATTCATTGTCTTGGTAAACGAAATATTGGATGAATTTATATGCTAACTGGACCCTTCAGGATTCACGATATATTCGTTGCTGAAATGAAAGGCATCACAGCTGCCAAAAATGTACATTATCAACCTACAGTCTGAAGGATTATTATTATATACTCATTAACAACCATTAACACGTCCTGAAGGACGATAACAAATATATAAAAAACAATTATAAGAAAGAACTCATTTATATAAAATTATCCAAAAAAAAAACCATTTTGTGAGTTACATGTTTGGGAAAATATTATTCATATGCTAACGGACCATTTTAAGGTTTAGTTCTGATGAGGTCAAAAGATATATATTTAATTTTTGTAACATTTTGATATTATTTATAAATAGGTTTATTTTTGAATTGTAAGGTGAATATATAGAAAGCTAACAAATGGAAGAAGAATTAGTGCTACTAAAACATTTATCTTTTGTTTTAAAGATCATTTTCACATTTATTTATTTAAAGGAATAATATATAAAACATTAATATATCATAATCATTTATCTTTTTATATTTAATCAATCATAGATGATTTTGTTTATATCTAAGAGATTTTTTAGTAATCATTAATTTATTTCTGTAACATTAATAATAAATTAATAAAAGATAGTAGTAGATTTTTCTTAAAATAATTTTACTAATTTTACATTTTTGATAATATGCTAAATGTATTTAGATTTTTCAAGTTATTTAGTACATTTGGCAATCCTTTTCTAATTATTGTTCATAAGAAATTTAAGCTAAATTCCTCCTCTTTCAACTTTCAAATATATAGATTACACTAATATTAGCTTCAAGATAATTGTGAGGTATAAAATAGGATCAAATACATGAAACTCTTATATGTTCTCTAAAAGAATTACCCTAACTAATAATTAAACTATACCTTAATAAAATAAATCTCAATTAACTTTATAATTTTATAAGTTCAATAATTCAGTGTCCTCAAAATCATCCTACGAACAAGAAATTGTAGAGTTAAATGGAAATACAAATACATCACCAAAGAATAAGAGTAGTTCCAGAAGATTGGGATATTAGAGTTTATAGACAGAGGTGCCAGTGCTCTCTTCATTCATAAAAACAAAATAATTTTTTCTCATCCCATCCTTTTAACAAAATCACACATTTCAACTATGAAGAAATTTCCAGAATACCCTAAAAGAAGTGTCTAGAGATATCGAAAAAGAAGATTGAAAGGATAGAAAAAGGGTGAATTGAATGCTGCAGTTGAAGTAGCTGAGCTATGGTGGCAGGGGAGATTAAGGTCTACGTCAACGAACATTCATTATTCTGAACTGATTGATTGTATTGGATTTTTACAAATCAGAAGATAATATTCTCAGTATGATCCAACAGCTATTTCTATTCGACCAGTAATCTGACAATCTAACTGGAGCTGCACAAGCGAATCTAGGCAACTCTTTATATGGCATAATAACTGGAGGCAACGAAATTGTTTCTTACGTAACGAACAATACTCTTGGAAACACAACTACTCCAGTAGAGTTCATCACTCTGCTGCTCGCCAAATTTGATGAATACACAAAAGTAAGTTTCAAATCCATCAATCTACAGACTTTTTGTGCATTGCTAAACAAAAAAATTCTACCATTTCGTAAAAGAAGAATAAATTCATTATTACTGTGTTACTGGACAGAAGCTTTACAATCGCAGGCCAAGGAAATTCCTTGTATTGAACATTCAACCTGTGGCATGTGCTCCTAGGCAAAGGCTTCTTGGAATCAAGATATTCCACGGGGAATGCGTCCGCTCCTTAAATAAAGTCATTGAGGCATATAACACTGCTTTCAACTCAATTCTGACTCAGCTTAATGAAAACCTTCCTGAAGGGACTATCATCAAACATAATGCCTATGATCTTTTAACTGACATGATCCAAAATGGTGAAGCCTATGGTAAGCTGCTCTGTTTATGTAGACACTTGTTTCTATCAAAAAAAAAATCTATTTATGAATTTAATGATTTTGTCGTTGAAAAGAATGTATGGAAATTTAGTGTGCAGGGTTTTATGACACTGAGTCGGCATGCTGTGGAGCAGGAAAAATTGGTACAGAAATAAACTAAACTATGGAAAGACAAATCCACCGAATTTGTTTTGCGACAATACAAGCGGATATGTGTTCTGGGAAAGGAAAGGAAAGGAAAGAAAAGGTCCTTTTATAGTCCACTATACCAGCCATATGTTTTTGGGTCTACATATGGTGATAGTAATATGGGACTACCCCGTACTCCTTGCGGGAGGCATCCATTATGCTACAAACGAGGCGTACATACCCTACCCCCCACTGAGATTTGAACTTGTGACCTCTCTTTCAAGAGCACAAGTCCTCCACCACTAGGCCAACTTAGGCATACACAGGTCATGGCACTGAAAAGGTCAACAACATTTCTTCAGAGCAGATTTGGAGTGGGAACACTTCTGTTATGTATTTGTTTAACCTCTCTACAGTACCCTTGGGAAAACCGAGTGTTAAAACCCATGAAGCACAAAGGCTGTCCCAAATGTAGATACTATAATTTATGAATTTGAGTTCACACAGATTTTATAATTAAATATTTTACCAAAATTATTGCACTGATTACAGAGGAACTAGGGCTCGGCTCTGATTTTAGGTTTTGCATGCTGGACTGGCAGGATAAGGGAGATATGTGGGTTGTTTTTGTGGGTAATGACTTTCTATTTGTCATATTCACAAGAATGGTAGATAGGAAAAAGACATTTGAAGGAGGGTCTAATTTTCACAATCATGCAGATTTGTTTATTAAACCATTGCACGTTGCATTTGATCCATTGAAAGAACTTTCAGCTCAACTTTTAGGTTAAGTTTATCTCCCTTGACTAACGATAGAATTTTAGAGGCCTGATATTCTTCAGTCAATTGCAATAGGGGAGAGGACTCAGTAGCCGCCCATTCTAACTTCGTGCAACTAAAACTCCTAAACCGTAAAGAGGATTTCCTCAATTTTTTTGGTGTGTCTCCGTAGGTGAGTCAAGAGCTTAAATATAAGGTTTTAGCTTTAGGGTATTCGTGGATCACTCTATAGAGATCATCGAGCGAAAAGTGGTCAAAAGTGCCATTTCAAAACTAGCACCCGGTACCCGCCCACAAACCCCCCCCCCCCCAAATAGGTGACAATAAGATTTTCAAAACATAATCACATTAGACCCAATAACGGATCACTATCGCATCAATGACCCTATTTACCCTCAACTGACCCCATAACAAATCACACTGCACCACTCCTATCCAAGCAGTGTCACATAACTAGTGTTGGGTTACCCATTAGTTGCCCATTGATAACCCTAAAACCGTTCTCTTCATACCTTTTTTTAGCCATTTTTCCTTCTTGTTTTCTCTCCGTGCCTCCTCTAGGCTCACGACGGTCCATCTCTGCGCGTCTTCTCTATTTCAGGTGATGCTCCAATCAAAACTAACAATGATTTCAAGAGTTTCTTATTTTTCAATGTGTGTCCATAACTGGTTTTCATGAACTCCTCGTGTTGCATAACTTTTTTTCATGGTTTCCTTTCGTTGCATAACTTTTTTTTTCTGTATGTTCTCTTCTAATGCATGTGCACAACTTGTTTTCATGAAATTATTGCAATATATGTGACAGAAATAGCGAACATTATCGATTTAATCGTGAGAAGATTTTATATTTCTTTTTCATACAGTGTATTTGTAGTTTCAATCATTTGGCTAACTTATTTCTAGGGCTTAATCATTTTTGTGTTAAATATTTCAAGTATAATTATTTCTAGTTGTCGAGGGTTTTTGTCTGCTCTCTTCTAATGCGTGTGCATAACCTATTTTCATGATTTCCTTGTGATGCATAACTTGTTTTTGTGATTCCCTTCAGGTGATTTCCGTAGTTACTTAGAGGCTTATGAATGCTAGATTATCCACTGAAATTATTGTAATAGATGTGACAAAAATAGGGATCATTATCATTTTAATCAGGAGGAGATGTTGTATTATTGCAATATATGTCCTAAAAATAGGGAACATTGTCGATTAAATCATGAGAAGATGTTGTTTTTCCTTTTAATATGGTGTATTTGTAGTTTGAATCATTTGACTCACTTATTTCTAGGGCTTAATCATTTCTTCGTTAAATATTTTGAGTATATTCATTTCTAGGTGTCGACGGTTTCAGTTAATTATTGCAATATATGTGACAAAAATAGGGAACATTGTCAATTTAATCATGAGAAGATGTATTTGTTTTTAACAAAGTGTATTTGTAGTTTGAATCATTTGGCTGACTTATTTATAGGGCTTAATCATTTCTCTGTTAAATATTTTTAGTCTAATCATTTGTGCATGTCGAGGGTTTCTGTCTGTTCTCTTCTAATACATGTGCATAACATTTTTTCATGATTTTGTTGCGGTGCGTAACTTTTTTTCGTGATTTCCATAGTTCCTTAGAGGCTTATGAATGCTAGATTATCCACTAAAATTATTGCAATATATGTGACAAAAATATGGAACATTCTCATTTTAATCATTAGAAGATGTATTATTGCAATATATATCATATAAATATGTGCACAACTTGTTTTCATGAATTCTTATGGGTTATTATAAAATTATCACTCTAGCACTTTAATTGTTTGTGTAAGCATCTTATTGCAACCTGATGATGACCAGATTTATGCTCAACTAACCCCACAACAAATTACATTGAAACTACTGCTATCCCTGCGGTGCCACGTAACCAACGTTGGATTACCCATTCAATGCCCATCGATAACCCTAAAACTGTACCATTTTGCCTCCTTGTTTTCTCTCTATGCCTCTTCTCTGCTTCATGTGATGCTCCAATCTCAAGTCACAATGATTTCATGAGTTGGTTATTGTTCATTGCGTGTGCATAACTAGTTTTCACGATAGCAATATCCTAGCCCAATAATTATCTATAGGGAACCATAGAACCATGTATACTGTGAATATGTAGTCATACTGTCATATTGGTATCATTAAACTATTTGACGCACATAATTGGACTATATGCATTTTCCTTTATTCATCTATTGGACATTAACTGTATGCATTTCTATTATATCCATCTCCCACTTTAAACAAAATTGTTATTGTATTCACTTGCACTTCATACTTGCATGTACATACAAGTGTTATTGTTATATGTGACAGAAATAGGGAACAATGTTGATTTAATCATGAGAAGTTGTTTTATTATTGCAATATATGTAACAGAAATAGGGAACATTGTCAATGTAATCATGACAATATGTTGTATTATTTCCTCTTCTTTGCTTCATGTGATGTTGCAATCACAAGTAACCATGATTACACAAGTTGGTTATTGTTCAATGTGTGTGCATAACTAGATAAAGATTTTATGTCTTTTTAAATACACCATACTTCATTAAGGCTTATGAATGCTACATTATGTAGTGAAATTATTTTGCATTAAACTCATTTTACTACAATGTATTACTAGTGGATAATGTAGAATTCATGATCCTATAGTGAACTATGATACTATACTTGAATTTAAAAATGCAAGTTCCTATATTAAAACATGTACTTCTTCAATCCACTGTATGAATGCAAATGCTTGTGCTTTTATGCATGAAATGACCGATACATTCCCTATAAGAATAACATAGAGGGGGTGGAGGGTGAATCACTTAGAATAAGTTTCCTCACAAACTATCCTACAGTCCCAAATTTCTCTAGATGTGTACCAAAACAAATTCAATCGTAAAAAACTCAGCTTGGTGAAAATGTATTCTGTAAACTTAAACTTTCATCAATATTGTTTATTAAGTATCATTAAATCAATACTATGATTACTAGTCTAGTTCAATATAATAAGGTGTAAATTAAAATAATAATCCACAACATTCATACACATGGACACATAGATTTTTAACGAGGAAACCCTACTAAGGTAAAAACCACCTCAGACTAGTAACCCAAAATATTTTCACTGTTTTGAAGTGAGCTTAGTGAAGAGCCAACCCTGTTAAAGATTAAAATACACACTATTAAATGTGACCTTGTTAGAGGATTTAAAACTAATAGTTCTCTCTTGACCATGCATTCACTATGGGATCAACAAGAAAATAATCAGCATTCTTTGAATGTTATAATAAGGACTCACTATCCCACTCAGTTAAGAGATTTATCTGTAACAATGATTAAATTAATACAGAAATGATCTTATTCATATACAACTCTAATTTACTGATATTCAAATATATTCTAAGTACATAATACCTCTAATCAATTTGTACTTCTTCAGTACATCTCATACTTCATACTTGTTCTTCTTGATAATCCTCTTTCCTCTGTTTTCTCGATTATGTCTCCAAAAAATACTTGGTTCTTTCTTTAACCAGTTTGATCAGTCATGCATAAAATTTGCATGTAAGTATTAGGTGTCTGTATGATGTGATTCAAAATGAATCTCTTGTCTCTTATATTGACATCATGTATCATTTAATTTTCATCCTTCAAATCTCACCACTAACTCTCCATTGTTCATTTTCCCACTTGATCCTTCCTCGACTGTTGTGTTAAAAACACGTTTCAATCTCTGTTGTCTATTCTTCATTAAGTTTTCATAACCGTTTGATCAAATATAAAAATTTATCTTTTACCTTGAAATCATCAGTTGCTAGCTCCACGTCCAAGTCGACCTTAATTTAAATAATTGCTCGGTCTTAGTATTAACCATTTTTTGTAGGCAATTCCTATCTTAGTTGTCACTGTGCTTGGTATTCAATATGTTTTACTCAGTGTATACAAAACTCTTCATTTACCAACCATATAAACATTGTTTGTTCCACATCTTCAAACCATAACAAATGTTTTCCACCATAATAATACTCAAATAAGTTGACATCAATGACAATACATTAATAGATGATGTTTACCATCACTTCTACAACTTAGTTGAATATCAACAAATGAATTCAAACATATAATCAGTTGCAGTTCATCAATCTCTCCCTTTGGCATTGATGGAAACACAGTATGAAATATACAATAAAAAAATTTCCATACAACAAATATCAAACTTTTGTTCTACGTCTACAACAATTTTGTAGCTCTCCCTAGCTTGAATATAATTTGTGACAGTATAAGAAAAAATTTCACCATGTAAACTGTCCCTGCAGTTTAGAATTTTCAGCTCTTGAATCTCTTTGTAGATTAGATATGTCTTTGATCTCCCTTTCTCTGTACTCCCTCAATGAGTAGATATAGATATTCCATCAATAAACTCTCTCCTTGATATTTCATTAGTATATCTCTCCTCCTTAGATGGATATATATTTCATTGATCAATTCTCTCCACTTGATATTTCATGAATCTCTCCCTTTGACAACAATTCCAAAAAGAAAAATATGCAGCTCTTTAGTAGCCAAAAAAAAATCTCTTGAGTTTCAGTGCAACAGGTAGCTTTCAATGCACAAATATGTTTGTGTCAATCGAGTTTGTATTTGCGTCAACATGATTGATATTCTGATTTAATGTAGGTTGATGCAACCTCCTTATCATCTTAGTTACCAATAGACAAGGGACAAACCCCTAGTCTACCTCTCAAGTATTCAAACGTATCCTTCAGTAATAGTTTTTTGAATATGTCAGCAAGTTCTTCTTTTGATTGTACATATTCTAGTATTACTTGTTTCTCTTGTACTTGTTCCCTCAAATATTGATATTTTATAGATATGTGCTTTGTCTTTGCATGCATCACAGGATTCTTTGAAATATTTATAACACTGGTATTATCACAATAAATCATCACTGGTTCAGTGATCTCTTCATTCATTCTTTTCAAAAATTATTTTATCCATGCTATGTTAGAACAATTTGTAGCAACAACAACATACTCTACTTCTCCTATTGACTAGGATATGCATCCTTGCTTCTTGCTTATCCAAGTAACTATTCTTTCTCCCATAAAGTATGCTCCACCAGTTGTACTTTTTCTATCATCTATATTCCTAGCCCAATCAGCATCAGTATAAACTTTCAATTCAAATTTCCCTTCTCTTTTATACCATAGTCCATAACCCTCATTATTCTTCAAATATCTAAAAATTCTTTTTTACAATAGTCAAATGTGATTCCCTGGGGTTAGCACAAAATCTTGCAACTATTCCAACTACATGTGCTATGTCAGGTCTTCTATGAACAACATACATCAATTTACCAATCATAGATCTATACAAGGTTTGATTTACCTCAGGTGTCTTGTCTTCTTTTGTCAGTGTGCATCTTGTCACCATAGGTGTTCTGACTGGTTTTGATTCTTTCATTCTGAATGTCTTTAGACTTCCTTGATGTATTTTGATTGAATAATGTAGATACCTACAGTCTCTTATAAAATTTGCAATCCTAGAAAAAAATTGATCTGACCAAACATCTACATCTCAAATCTTCCTCATTTCATCAGCAAATGAAGTGCATAAATTATCATTACCTCCAACTATGATATCATCAACAAATATTACAGCAATAAGTTTCTTATCATCATTTCCTCCTTTTAAATACAAATTGTTATTGTCACTTATTCTAATAAATCCAATACTTATAAGATATGAATACAATCTTTCATACCATGCTCTTGCTGTTGCTTCAGTCCGTATAAATTTTTTTGTAACTTACATGCCATGTGTGTTTGATGAGGATCAACAAATCCCTTATGTTGTTCAATGTATACCTCTTCTTCCAGTATTTCATTCAAAAATGTGGACTTCAAATCCATATGATATACCTTGAATCCATTATATGCAGTGTATGCAAGTAGTATTCTTACTCCTTCAAGTCTAGCAACAGGTGCAAAAGTTTCTCCATAGTCGCTTCCTTGTTCTTGCGCATACCATTTGCAAACTAATCTTGCTTTATTTATGATTACATTCCCATCTTCATTTAGTTTATTTCTGAAAAATCCATTTGGTTCCAATGACATTTTTATCTATCGGTCTTAGTACTAGTGTCCATGTCTTATTTTTCTGTATCTGCTCAATTTACTCATTCATGGAACTAAACCATTCTTCATTTTCTAATGCATCTCTAACATTCTTAGGCTCAAATTCACAAATTAAACAAGTGGCATCTTTGAACTTACTTCTTGTCATTATGCTTTCTCTTTTATCTCCAATGATCAGATCCCATGGGTGATGTCTTCTAACTTATTTAGCAAGTACATGTTCAACTCTTGGTCTTTCATCATCTTCTTCTGTAGGTTCATTTTCTTCTGATTCATGATCTTCAATTTCAGCATTTGCCTGATTCTCACTCTATGTTATCTGTTTCCTGGTAAAATTACACTGTTACATGGTAATGCTAGGCATCTATGTCGGTATAGTATCAGGTTCTTCCTAGTAAACAAATTTACTATAGTCTTCAGGTTCTCTCATATTATCCCCATCATTTAGCTCAACAAATTCATCAAATTTCACATGTGTACTCTCAATGATTTTGTTAGTTGTCTTGTTCAAACATTTGTAAGCTTTACTCTTAGTAGAATATCCAAAAAATATTCCTTCATAACTGTTTGAATCAAATTTACCATTTTGATCATCTTTTAGAGTTTACACCTAATACCAAATATTCTAAAGTAACTTACATTTGGTGTATACCCATACCATCACTCATAAGGTGTTTAGTTTGAATCTTTCTTCAGTTGTACTCAGTTTAGTGTGTAAACTATTGTGCTGACTACTTCTCTCCCATATGTTTGTGCAACTCCTTTCTCAGTCATCAATAATCTGGCACAATCAACAATTAATATGTTCCTTCTTTCAACAATCCTATTCTGCCATGGTGTCCTCAGTGCACAAACTTGTCTCTTAATTCCACACTCATTACAAAATTTAGTGAACTCATCATAAATAAATTCACCTCCTCTATCAGATCTCAAACACTTCAGATCTCTACCAATTTATTTTTCCACTTTAGCTTTATACCACTTAAACATCTTAAATGCTTCATATTTTTCTTTTAGGAACATGACAGTCATCATGCAAGAATAGTCATCAACAAATAAAATAAAATATTTGTCCCCCTAATAGCTCTGTGTTCTCATTGGTCCACATAGTTTTGTATGAACTAACTCCATAATATCATTAGATGAGGAATTCTTTCTCTTGAAACTAGATTTTGACATCTTTCCCATTTGAAAACTTTTGCATATTACATGGTCTAGTTTAGATAAGCTCGTTTAGCCTCTAACTTTTCATTTTCTACTAATCTTAACCATGTTATGAAAATTTACATGACAAAGTCTTTTATGCCATAACCATTTATCTTCATTCTTTGCCAATAAACAAGTAGTTTCAACTATGTCAAGATAGAATAGGTTACCTTTAGATTGTTCACTAGTACCGATTAATTTTCCTTTTCCATCATAGATTCTTTATTTTCTATTCTCAAATGAAACTCCATGACATGTGTTATTCAACTATGAAACACTCAATAGATTATAGTTAAGTCCTTTTACCCAATAAGTATTTTCACATTTGTTTTGATTGTTCAGCACAACAGTACCTTTTCCTTTCACTTGACAAGGTGTATCATTTCCCATTCTGACCGATTCTCCATCATAATGTTCAAGAAATTCAAATTTTCCTTTATCCATCATAATGTTCAAGAAATTCAAATTTTCCTTTATCACCAGTCATGTGATGTGTACAACCACTATCAACAACCCAAATATCATGTTAACTAACTTTAGAGATAAGTGTTATTTCTACATACCTTTCATCTTCATTTGAGTCATATTTTAATGTTAAAAAGACTGTCTCAATATCTTCATTGATGTCAGAACTACTGCTATTAACTTTATCTTCAATAATGTAACAAGATTTATTATCTTTGTCTTTATAATCTCAGTTATCTCTTTTATCATATTGTTGGTTGCCTTTGTACTCTCGGTCATCCTTTCTATCATTAGATCTATCATTTCTATTATCATTCTTTTTGTTAGGGCATCTTACAAAAATTTGACCAATCTCTTTACAGATAAAGCATATCAAACGTAGTTTACCTTTATATCTTCCCTTACCTCTATACAATCTTCTAACTATTAAAGCTTCAAGTTCATCAAGTTCCTTGTCATCACTATCACTGTCACTGTTATTTTTGACTATGTGTTTCCTACTAGATTTGCCAATTTTAAAAGTAGACATAAATGCAGATTCCATAGATGGTACAATACTGTTGTCAAAATTATTCGGCTCAAAAGAAATCATTCTTCCAACAAGAATATCAACATTAATGTTATTTACTCGTGCAACTCTCATTTCATTTATTGTAAGGACTCTTATAGAATATATAGGCAATAGAGTTCTAAGAATATTACTCACAATTATGTCTTCATCAATGGTTCCACCAAATCCTTGAATAAAATTCACAACTTCTTTAAGTCAGCTATTGTACTACATGATGTTTTCTCCTTCCTTCATTCGCATGTCATCAAACTTTACGTGACGACTTTCAACTTTGTCTCTTAGTACATTTGCATCTCCTCCATAAACTAGTGTAAATATATCCCACATCTTCTTGGTACTTGGACATGTCTTGATGTCCTTAAATTCTAAATCTATAAGTGAAGAAGAAATCTCCACCATGATAAGGTTATGCTCATGTTTCTCTTTCATTTGATTTACTGTCAAAGGTCCAGTAGGTAATATGAATTCATTATCTAGAAAATCTGTAATGTTGTCTGCAATCCCTGATAGGTATAATCCCATTCTTCCTTTCCATGTCGAGAAGTTATCTTTGTTCAACATATGTTCTTCTCTCTTATACATCTTGTGATCTTTAGCTTAGGTCCTTGAAAACTTTCTTCTAAGCACAGTATGCTCTCTAATAAGCACTGTACACTCTAATACTAATTGTTAGAATAACTGAGAGGGGGGGTGAATCAGTTAGAATAATTTTCCTCACAAATTATACTACACTCCCAAATATCTGTAGATGTATACCAAAACAATTTCAATCATATAGAACTCAGCTCAGTGAAAATATATTCTATAAACTTAAACTTTCATCAATAGTGTTTACTGAGTGTCGGTAAATTAATACTGTGATTACCAATCTAGGTCAATATAATAAGGTGTAAAGTAAAATAATAATCCACAACATCTGTACACATTGACATGTAGATTTTTAATGTGGAAACCCTGCTAAGGGAAAAACCACTTGGGAACGGTAACAAAAATATTTTCACTCTTTTGAAGTGAGCTCGAAGAAGAGCCAACCCTGTTAAAGGTTACAATGCACATTGTTAAATGTGATCTTGTTAAAGGATTTAAAACTAACAATTATCTCTTGACCATGCATTCACTATGGGTTCAACTAGAAAATAATCAACATTATGTGAATTTTATAATAAGGACTCACTGTCCAACTCGGTTACGAGATTTATCTGTAACAATGGTAAAACTGATACAGTAATGATCTGATTCAAATACAACTATAATTTTTAGATATTTAGATCTATTCTAAGTACATAATACCTCTATTCAATATTTACTTCTTTAGTTCATCTCATACTTCATACTTATTCTGCTCGATAATCCTATTTCCTCTGTTTTCTCAGTTATGTCTGTAGAAAATGCTTAGTTCTGTCTTTAACTAGTTTGATCAGTCATGCATAAATTTGCATGTAAGTATCAGGTACCTGTATGATGTGATTCAAAATGAATCTTAGGTCTCTTATATATGCATCATCTATCATTTAATTTTCATCCTTCAAATCTTGCCACTTAATCTCCATCGTTCATTTTCCCACTTGATCCCTCCTCAACAGTTGTGTTAAAAACACGTTTCAATCTCTGTCATCTGATCTTCATTGAATTTTCATAACCATTTGATCAAATAAAAAACTTTATCTTTTACCTCAAAATATCAATTGCCAGCTCAACATCCAAGTTAGGCTCAATTTGAATTAATTGCTCAGTTTTAGTATTAACCATGTTGTGTCGCCAATCCCTATCTCAATTTTCACTATGCGTGGTATACACTGCATTTTACTCGGTTATTACTCTCTCTCGGTGTATACAAAACTCTTCATTTACCAACCATATAAACAATGTTTGTTCCATAGCTTTAAATCATAAAAAATGTTATTTTATTGCTGGTAAAAACATGTTTTAGGGGGACCCGAAATCATAAAAAATGTTTTCCACCATAATAATACTCAAATAAGTTGACATCAATGAAAATGCATTAACTAATAATGTTTATCATTACTTCTACAACTTAGTTGAATATCAACAAATGACTTCAAACATATAATCAGTTGTAGTTCATCATTCCCACCACTATTTGAATTTCAAATACAACAACCACAAATTAAATGACCAATTTTGTATAATTGTGAGGAAGTGTCTATAATTCTCAATGTAAATTTTCTTTAACTCTTTTAACTATTTTAATGTCTATTAACAACATTCATTGTTGCTCTCTTTTTCTAGTTGTTATATTTTCTGCGAACAACCTTGACTGTTGTTGTCGTCTTTTAACTTTTTTATTGTCTGTGAACAACCGTTAATGTTGCTCTCTTGTATTAACTATTTTATTATCTGTGAACAACCTTGAGTGTTTCTATTTTATTGTCTTTATTAACTATTTTATTATCTGTCAACAACCTTGAAGGAGAATAATTGTTCCAATAACCTTCAAGGTTGTTGACGTAAAATAAAATAGTTAGGCTTCTAGAACAATCAGTGCAAATTTATTTTTCAAGTATTGCATTACCTATTTGAGTCATGTTTTATTCTCTGCAGTCAACAGTTTTTTATTCTCTGATCTTTCCTATTTAAGGTTGGTACCACTTATTTCTTATTTTTCATTTTGTATGTTGCTCTATTCTTGCCTTCCACTCATCAATAGCGGCATAGGTGTTGCAAGGACCAATTGTGTGTCACATATTTGGAGGTGCAAGCAGAGACATTATTGGCCCTTGTAACACCATATGTTCATGTTGGTGTAGTGTGCTTGAAAAAGAGGCACCATATTCTGGGCCAATACATGCATGTTTTTCTTGTGGGTGAAAGCACATTCGTCATTCCTATTTATGGATGCAACAACAATTCAATTTATGTATATTATGATCTAATTCTGGTCCATCGAATTCAAATAAGTCAATAAGTTGATCTAGATTAATAAACATGAACATAAGAACAACTTCCATATATTTTGGGTATAATAATTTGTGGGTGTTGAGGATTTCTTTTTGTTCATTTCTAATGTGTGTGCATAACTAGTTTTCATGATTTCCTTGCGGTGAATACCTTGTTTTGTGATATCCTTGCATAGAGTGCATTAAGGATTGCTCTAAATTTGACATGTAGAATGAAGCAACAGGGGACATTTTTATTCCTTGCATAGAGTGCACTAAGGATTGCATTAAGGATATCTATAGAAATCATGGCAAGAATAAATTCATAGGCAAAGTGAACTCTGATGGGTGTTCTTTCTTCTTAAAAATAATACTTGGGTAATTTGAAGGAATGCTAGTAAAACCAATACATATACACCTTTCTTCACCATATTCTTTCATATTTTTGAACATCCAATTGTTATTTTTTTCACTTTAAACCCAATTGGTATTCTGTTTACTTTAAAACCTATTGGTATTTTGTTTACTTTATTATAGACTATTCATCCTATATTTATTCCAAACCTAAGAACTGAGATTTATAATAGGACCATCTAAAATGTGGTTCTACTGGGCCTAAGGATCCCAAAATGATCAAGAAGCCCTCCTTTGGTTGCAAAACAATGTAGTACTGGTAAAGGACTGGAGCTTTGACAAGGCTGGGAAGAATTTGTGCATCATTATGGAATTTAATTGTAGGATTTTATGTTGTTTAAGTACATTGGCTTGTCTTATTTCAAAGTAAAGATATATGGAAAAAGTGGGTGTCCGTAAAACCTTCTGAGAAACTGTGAACAAAATGGCAATGACAAGTTACCAATTGCTTTAATTTCTAGCAATGAGCGAATAGAATGAAAAGAAACTTTAATTGGTCCAAATCCTTCTTCTTTTTGTTACATAAGTAAAATCTTTGTGCTCTCTATGAGGTCCTCCATTTTTTTTGCACTTTTAAACTAGAAAATAGATTGAATTATTACTACAACAGTGAGTCCCACATTATTTAAATTTAATTGTAGGTCCTGGCCATCCCCCCAAAAATTCTCAAGATTGCAACTCATTTGTTTCTAGAAATAAGAAAAGGAGATAAATCCATAGAGACACGTGCTAAGGAAAAGAGTTATTAAGGAGGTTTCCATGTTTGATTGTCATAAAAATATCTTATGTATACAATGCATTTTGTTATGAAAATTCTTTCTTGGCTACTGTTTGCAGTATGTGGATGGATCCACCATTTGGGCAAATTTTGGCAATGTGTACGTGTATGTAACAATGTTCCCTACTTTGGTGACATATTTTTCACTAATTTAACAATCTTATTCATATTGCAATAAAGTCACAATGTTCCTTGTTTCTATGACATATTTTGCACTAATTTAACAATGTTATATATATTGCATTAATTTCACAATGTTTCCTATTTCTTCTGTATGTTATGATCTAATTCTGGTCCATTGAATTCAAATAATGTTATTATCCTTATCTAGATTAATAATATTCATTAAAAGTTTGTAGTGTTACTAAAATAATTTCATGTTTTTGTATTTAACTCCTTTAACATGGTTTCTTGTGTGCCTTTTAATTATGTGATATTTTTCACTTTGCGAGGTGTTCACAAATTTCAGTAGATGTGATGTTTAATCATGTGATGTTTGATGGGATAGTGTTGATCAAACTCGACAATGCAAATATTAACTTTAATTATGTAGGACTTTAAATAGGCTTTCTATGTTGTGCATGCATTAATTGAATGATAATTTCCATGAATAAGTTACTTCCACCAGTTGTCACAAATTTTTTATGTTCTGCTACCAGGAGAGGACTTGGGCAGCATCATGTGATGGATCAAGGTCATTTGGTTGAGTTTGACAACACTCTCACTTAATTGTTAATAAAATGTGTTAATTGGGAACTATTAATTTTATGATATTATATAGTTGTGTTCCCTGTTATTATATACATGTATTATTAATTTGATCCTTCCACATATCCTTGGTTGACATGTGAAGAGCTAGAACATCGAAATGACTACAAATAGGTAAAGTCTTATTGACTTGACTAAGGCTATGAAACCATGGAGTGCTTGTTTTCTTTTTTTATTTGATCATTTATTGCTTTTTATTTTTCACGTTTATACATGTAAAGGTTCATTACTTAATTTAGTTTCATGTTAAAATTTACACTCATTTTAGTAATTCAATTACTTAATAATATTGTTTCATGTTGTAGTTTGTCATTGTCTTTTGCTGAATTTCTAGGTTAATTATAGTAATTGAATTGGTAGTTTCCAAAATAATTGAATATATGCATTATGAAGTCGTGTTCATTTGATGATATAGATTCAGGTTATACTTAGACATTTGACTCTATTTGAAGGTTCATTATTTAATTTAGTTTCATGTTAACATTTAAAGTACTTGTATCAATTCAATTACCTAATATTGTTTCATGTTGTATTTTATCATTGTCTTGTGCTAAATAGGTACATTCATTATAGTAATTTAATTGGTAGTCATGTTGTCATATGTATTGGTACGTTTAACATATGACAGCATGACTACTTATTGAAAGTATTGTTCAATGTGTGAGCATAATTGGTTTATCATTGTCTATTGTGAATAAGTAGTCATGCATTAAATAGACAAAAAGGATTGTATGTATTACACATTTAATATTTCATTCCACTGAACAATGATTGTATGTATTTATATTTGTCATTCACTGCTTCAAAACATTCAACCCATAACTTTGCAAAAAATTACATTTGATATCAGACCCCAAAAAATGGCTTCCACACCCATTGTAGTTGATTACATTTAACTCTAGTAGAGGCATAGGAAAACCACATCCAAAAATGAGCTCCATTAGTTTTCCATAAAATGAGGAAAAGGAATAGGACTGACGCTTCAAGTTCTAACACTCTCTCCCGTGCTAGGAGTTGTTGTATGAGTCGATGTGTTCTTAATTATATTTACTATTTGGGAAAGTATTACATTTCTTTGGTCACTATTAATTGACCCCTATGAGGAGGATTGTGGGTCTTGTAATTCCTGTGTGTTAATGGTTGCTAACGCTGGGTCTAGTTCATTGTAAATTTCAGGAAGTATAGGGTGTTGAGATAGAAGAGGTGTACTAGGACTGCTAATTATGTTTGGTTCATGTGTAAGGACTGTATCTACAATAGAAGCATAGACTATAATAGTTGTACATTGGGCAGATGTATTTGCCTTAGAAGCTCTACATATTGTAGGCATGTTTTGTTTCTCTTTCTTTCTTTCCTCAACTCTTCCTTTTGACGTGCCTTCTCCTCTACCCATTTTTCTTTCTCCTCAACCCTTTTTGCTTTCTCTACAGTATCTCTTTGTCTTTGTTCAACGATCTCTATCCTTAGAATTTTAGGTGCTACTATATTTGCCTCTCTTTCTTCTTTCATTTCCCTTATCTAGTCTTTCGTTCACTGTTCATTCTCCTCCATTCACTTTTTAATCTGATCTTACTCTTCCATTTGTCCAACATAGTCATCAGATGTGAGCACCTATGAATTTCTTCTTAAATGAAGTACCCCTCAGTGTGCACCATGTGTACATTGTTGCATCCTTTGTGTATGCACCTTAAAATGGTCGCCTGGACTTTGGGCCCCATTTATCATTTTTTGCAATATTTTCAATTCAAATCAATTTCCTTGATCAAATTGTAATTAATTCAATTATTTCAATATTTCCTAAGGTTTGATCATTTTTATCTAATTAAAAGATTTAATTAAATAAAATTTATCTTATTTAATTAAAAGATTTAATCTCCCTTTTAATTGAATAAAATTTATCTTATTTAATTAAAGTAAATTTCTCCCTTTTAATTAAATAAATAAAAATCCCCACTTAAAGCACTTTATTTGTTGAAAAGGCAGTAAATTAAATTAAATTAAATAAAAATCTCTTTTTCATCATATCTTCCTAAGTGGTGGGTTTTTGCCTCTTAATCTCAACCATTGATCAATTCTTTTTGCCTCTTAATATCAACCGTTCACTTTTCCTTATAAGGAGCCCTCTCCATCTCATTTAAGAAAATAGAATTTTTAGTATTGTTATGCTCCAGGTTTGGAGAGCAATTTTGGAGGATGATTTGAGCACTTGAGCATAGATATTGCAAATTCTCTCTTCTTGTCTTCTTCTTCTTCTTCTTGCATCCATGGCTATTCATGTAGATTAGATTCATGTTTATTTTCATAGATTAATCTTGCATTTGCATTTCCTTTCATAGAATAATCATGCATTGTTATCATTTAGATTAATTTCTTTTCATGCA
>MU223956.1:1073878-1124774 GCA_018584345.1 Thuja plicata | reverse complement strand
AATCTAGCTTGCATTGCATTTCATTCTTGATTCTTGAGGATATTGGCATTCTTGCCCTTGTCTTTATTGAATCTCCCATTGCATGGTTTACTAGCAAGGTTATAGGCTTAATAGATCTAGCTGAGAGAATTCTAAAAACCCTTGCACTCCATGCCTAGAGAGCTATGGATCAATTTTTGAGACCTCATTCTTGAGTGTTCTTGAATGTAAGGATTCATAGAAGTGTGAGATAATTATAGCAGACAAAAACAAGCACCAAGAGCATGGTATAGGAGGATAGATTCATACATGATAACAAATGGATTCAGTAGAAGCACTAGTGAGCCTACATTATACACAAAGACTAGTGAACAAGGTCAGATTTTGATTGTTTGCTTGTATGTTGATGATTTGATCTTTACAGGTAATATTTTTATTGACATGTTTAAATCAACAATGAAGAATGAATTTGAAATGACAGATTTGGGAATGATGAACTATTTTCTTGGCATTGAAGTAACTCAAAATGATAAGGGCATTTTCATTTGTCAAAATAAATATGCAAATGATGTATTGAAAAGGTTTAGAATGATAAATTGCAGTCCATCTTCTACACCTATTGTATGTGGCACAAAACTTAGTAAAGAAGATAATGAGATGGATTTTGATTCAACTATATTCAGAAAACTTGTTGGTAGCTTGATGTATCTCATGACAACTAGGCCAGATATTATGTATGGAGTAAGTTTGATTTCAAGATTTATGGATTTACCTAAGAACTCACATTGATAGGATGGAAAGAGAATATTGAGGTACATTGCAGGAACTATGAACTATGATATAATGTATAGTACTTTAAATGATTTCCAATTGGTTGGATATACTAATAGTGATTTTGCATGGAGTATGGATGATAGAAAGAGTACATTTGGATATGCATTTCATCTTGGAA
Organism: Thuja plicata; assembly: GCA_018584345.1. NCBI lineage: Eukaryota > Viridiplantae > Streptophyta > Pinopsida > Cupressales > Cupressaceae > Thuja > Thuja plicata. The sequence goes on along the minus strand of MU223956.1, from coordinate 1,123,843 downwards.
TTAGTGTTGTGGCATGGGCATCAAAGAAGAAACCTATAGTGACTATCTCATCAGCTGAAGAAAAGTATGTAGTGGGTATATCAGCAACATCTCAAGCTCAGTATGAATGCGTAGAGTCATAAAAGATCTAAAGCATGAGAAAGAGGAGCCTACTACAATTTATTGTGATAGCAAGTCCACCATTTCACTATCAAAGAATCATGTTTTTCACAAGATGACAAATAACATTGACACTAGGTATCACTTCATTCAAGAGTTGGTAAGCAATGGAGAGATCATTCTACAACATTGTAGATCCAAAGAGAAATTCGCAAACATATTCACAATGGCCTTACCACAAGAACAATTTGAATATTTAAGAGAAAAAAATGAATATTTTAAATATTGATGTAACTAATGGTAGAAATTAGAGGGGAATGTTGGTAGATATTAATTTCTACCATCAACTTTATCATCTGTATTAACTACTCTCTAGAATCTTCTTCCACCAATGATGTGTGGTCAAACTTTGCATTTAATTTGGAAGCTTCTCATCCCCATCGAGATGCTTCTTCCATAAACTCCTGCCGACTTCCATCTGTTCTGTAATACTCTCTAGAGCTTTCTAAATCCCTCTATATAAGAGGCTCATGTAAACATTTCTGCTGCAACAATAAAAAGTTTATATTGTGTTGTGCCGTAGCACATTAGTTTCCCTTGTTTGCTGTTGGTCTCCCCTATTGTTTCTATTGCCTCTGCCCACTTCACCATTTACACAACATTTAGAGGCTTATTTCCACAACCCACTTCTCCGCACTCCATTCCAAATTGTTTCATGTTTTATATGACTCCCCTGGGATTCACTTATTTGTAGGTGCAAACTGGATTATTAGAAAGTGGAATTTAGTATTTTTCATATCTTTTTCACTCTTATATTTGGTTTGGGTCTTGCTTCCGGCCTATAGCAAAAGATTCCAGAAAGTGGCCAGCTAATAAGACTTGTCTTTATGTAAGATAGAAAATACATGCAATATGCAAAAGACTTCGAAACAAAAAAAATTACAAAATGATAGATGAAGTATGTTTCGTGTACCTGAACATTGTCATGGAATATGACATTTTTTATTTATTCGTCGATTGATTTGGATATTATTTATTTAAATTTTATTAAATTAAAATCTAAAATTTCAGTCAACATCGGCTTTTTATATATTCTCTATCGTCCAATGGTAATATTGGTTACTAATGAGAACAAGTGGAAAATACTTCATTTTGTTTATTGGCAACAGTCATTTTGGACAGTTGTGATGTCGCTTATTCCACATGCTTCCCCTTTCCTATTTAGTTTCTTGAATGCCATTAATATTTGTTTTGCATATTCAATTTACGTTCAATCATGAAATAATTTTATCCATTCATATTTCTAGAGTTTTCTTTGCTCTTGGTGCAAAGATAAAAATACATAGCACCTGCTGGTCATTCATATACTCATGGTGAAATTTAATATAAATATATGGGAGGAAACTTATAAGTATAATGGATTAAATAATATATTGTTATGATTGTAAATGATTATAGCAATTTTTAAATCAGAAGAGGCAAATTCATCAATGAATATATCTATTTCACAATAAATCAGAAGAATGAAAAATTCTATTTTCTAGATTCAAGAATATATATTTGATTTTTAATTTCTATATAAATTAGAATTAGCTAGCTTAATTTTAAGATATGTAAAAATAATTTTGAATAATGTAGACTTTAACTTTAAATTGTATGGTTTTCTTTTAATATTTTTTAGTAACCACATATTGTTTGAATCATTGTTTAAATTATTATGTTGAATATTTAGGGTGCACTTAAATTAGAATAATTTTGAGGCAACAAATACTTCAACACTTTGAACTGCTTTATAGACAAGAATCAATACTATTATATTTATATTGACAAGTTAAATTCAAACTATGAAACTAGATTAAAATTCATGAATCAATTTTAGAATAATAAAAATAACTTATTATTTTGCTAGTATTGATATGATATGATGGTTTAGTTGTGGTGGTATTGTTCTTGGTATCAAAATTCAAACTCTCTTAAGAAACTTGTAATGATCACAAATTTCTATTTTTTTCTTCAACACTCCTGAGCCTATTCAGCGGCGGATTGCTAATATCTTGAGATTTCAGATTGAGTCTCTCCCTCTAACTTACTTGGGTGTCCCTATTGTGGTGGGAAGATAGCCCAGGATTTTCTGGCAGAGCTTGCTCAACAAGGTTCGACAAAAAGTCAATCATTGGACTCATAAGTGGCTCTCTACTACTGGCAGGGTGACTCTCTTGCAATTTGTGATTCAAGCCCTTCCTATATACAAAAGCATGGTTCAGGCTGCCCCGACATATTTTCTTAAGGAATTTGATGCTCTTTCTCGCCAATTTCTTTGGAGTGGCAATTTGCAAAATTCTAAATGAAGCCTCATCAATTGGGATACTGTCTGCAGGCCAAAAACGGAAGGAGGCCTCGGCTTTCGTTCTGCTATCTTGTGCAGTCAAGCTCTTTCTGCCAAGCTCTATTGGCGCTAGTGCTCCAATCAGTCTCAGCTTTGGGCCTATATCCTGTCACACAAAAATTTACCTGACGTTGAACCTTCAGATGTTTCCAGGTTTCCTCTTGAGGGAAGAGGATCTATGGTGTGGAATACCCTCAAGATTGGTGCTCACCTGGTGAAGAGAAGTATTTTTTGGATCTGTAACAAAGGCACTGAGGCTCTATTTCAGAGTGATTCCTGGAATGGGTGTCCTCCTCTCTTGTCCTCTCATCCACACTTACAGCCTCTTTGTGATTTTTTCCTTTCTACTGGATGGAATAAGGTGGCTCATTATAAGGAGGCTCATAACCTGGGCCTTGCTACTGGTTACAGATGGAAGAATTCTTCTGATTGGCCGCCGGGTGGTTCTATGGGGGATTGGTTGGATCTTTCTCATATCTTGGCTTCTAGGGAGTGTATCTCTTTGTAGGAACCTGATGTTTTGGCTTGGGGAGGTGCTTCTTCTGGCAAGTATTCTATTTCTTTAGGGTACCTTGCACTGACTAAGCAACTTTTTGGCAAGGTAGAGGTTTCTTGGTGGAAGAAAGCTTGGAATAGCTTTTCTTGGCCTAAGTGTAACTTTTTCCTCTGGATTCTGGTTTACAATCGCTGTCTTACTTGAGAGAATATTTTCAAGAGAGGCTTCCATGGGCCCTCCATCTATGTCTTATGCCGCAATAGTGAAGAGACTGTTTCCCACCTTTTTTCCCACTGCTCTTTTGTCAAGCAGATTTGGCACTTCTGGTGGAGTGTGTGGGGACGCTCATGCTGGCATGTTTCTTCCTTGTCTGAGTTCTGGGACCGTCTGGGCCATCCCCCTTCCAAGACCTCTTTTCTTCAAGTTGCTTGGACTATTGGCCCTTCCTTTATTTTATGGCATGTTTGTCTTGAGAGAAATAGGCGGATCTTTCATGAGGTGCAGTTGGGGATCAGACACCTGTGGGGGAAAATAGTTCATTCTCTTCATGAAACACTCCTGGAAAAATGTGACTTATGTGGAGGTTTGGACCCTGGAGATGCTGGTATTTACTCACGCCTTTCCTTTCCTCTTCAGGGTAGCGCCCCTTCTCTGCCCCACAGACACACTGGGAATAGAGCTAGGCAGCACTCTCAGCGTGTTAGTCGTGAGGGACATTGGACTCCTCCCTAGTCTAGATTTCTTAAAATCAACACTGATGGTTCTTCTCAGGGAAATCCTGGACCGGCTGGCATTGGGGGAGTTGGGCGTGATAGCTCTGGTGATGTTCAGTTTCTATTCTCTATCTACAAGGGTTAGCATACAAATAACCTCATGGAAGCCCTTGCTATCTTGGTTGCAGTGGAACAGTGTTGTCAACGTGGCTGGAGAAGAATTACCTGTGAGACTGACTCCCAGGTGGTAGTGAATTTATTGAATAGACGAAACCTTGTGGATGTGGATTGGCATTTGGCTCTGGTTATTCAATAGATCACTCAGTTATGCAATTCTCTAGATTTTGTGTCTTTTATGCATATCCCTTGGGAGTGGAACAGTGTGGCTGATTGCTTGGCTAAATGGGCTTCCGAGCACACGTTGGATTGGAATATTGTTGATCATAGGATGCTTCCCCCTGATTTATCCCATAAGCGGGCTCAACTTGTTGACCAGGATAAAGCTCTTTAGTACTCTTTGTTTCCTCTATTGTTCTGTACTCTTTGGTATTCAATAAAATTTTTACCCCTCTTTTAGTGTAAAATAATAATTAAATAGACATGCCTACAAAACAATACCCAAAAAAAAAATACTATTATTTTTCACTTATCTAAGACATGTGAGAAAGTGACTTATTTCCAATAATATTTTGCATAAAACCTTTTTAAAAAATGGAAAACTAATAAACAATCAACTATTTGGATGGAAAAAATTGAATATAATAGGAGTAACATATATGTAACCTCCCCTCCTTGGATTTTGACTTAAATGATTGCATCCATGTATTTTGTTTTTTGTTCAGCCTTTTCAGTTAATTGTTGACTTCATGAGCCTTGTGATTCTTTTCTATATATATGGACTAATGGAGTTTGAATGCAACAATGAGAAAGAGCAGCAGATATGGACATAAGGTATAATGGCATTTGCTTTCCTTGATACAAAATTAGAAGAAATTATAGGACAGTTTTCTTCAACATTTGTCAGATTTAGTGTATTCTGACTTCAGAGGTTGAGGATTGTGTAATTTCCATCCAAATTAATAATGTAAGAATGAGTGTGCTTCTCTCAATATAATATGTAAACATAGCTTGGTTTGGGCTGGCTAAAGAATTGCCACCGGAAACTATTCATAAAAGATGCTATGAGATTTGACTTCACATACTTGTAAATTATATTAGTTTTACTAAAACACACAGTCCATGGTTTTTGAATCTTTTTATAATTTATTGTTCATATTGTTTTTATTAATACCATCAACACAATAGAATGAAAAAGTTATAAATTTATCCTTGATTTGCGCTTAATTATAGGTCAGACAGTATTAACCTGACTTTATGATGTCAAGACAGACCAAGGGCCTTTTGGAATGGAAAATAAATTGAAGAGAAATGGTTTTTCTAACAATGAACCATTTATAAATTTGGTATTATTTATTTCCTTGACATTCTGTCTCTTAAAGAATCATGGTAAATGAAATGCAATTCAATCTAACTAATTGTGTGAAAATAACCTAGGCATATGAAATGGAATTCAGTTTAATTAAACTTGTGAAAATATTTTGAGTTTTCCTTAACGGTGCTTTGCTGGAGATTAATATAGGTTAAGTAATGTAAATTAAATTGATGTTTTGTTTAAATAAAGTAGATTGGATAAGGTATTAATGAATATTAAATGTAACAAGGATTTCTATGAGCATATTTATTTCCAAGTTAAGTTGTGAAATGTTTAATCTTTCAATTTATGTTGTTCTTCACCTTAGTTGAATTTGGCATATTTGACAAGACATATCTTCCTAATACAATTGGCTTGAGCTGAACATATCAGTTCCAATTTTCTTATAGGTGACATGTTTTTATTCATTTTTTTTCTGAATTTATTACTTTCTTTTTTTTTTTTTCTGGATTGGAAGGGCCAAATTTGTTCCTCATGTACAAACTATTCCGAAGGTCTTCTCCATCTTTCTATTTTTTTTACATTACCTTCTAGAATTTGGTTTTACGTTCTTTACGTTTTCATTATGTAGAATGCAAATTTTTTTATTTTATTACTTTCTTTTTTCCTAGAATTGAAAGGGCCAAATTTTTTCCTCAGGGTACAAACTGTTCTGAAGGCCATTCTCTTCTCCATCTTTCTATTTTTCTGTACATTACCTTCTAGAATCTAGTTTTATATTCTTGTAAGTTTTCATTATGTGGAATGTGACTTGTTAAATAAGTAGAGATTACTTGAGTTTTTGTATGGTCATACAAATCATACTCTGAATCCACTCCATATTTGTATCTAATAAATTATTATCAAACTTCTATATTTTCTCTTGGATATTCCTTCCAAAAAAATAGTGAGTAGATGCACGTTATATAAATCTGTATAGATTAGTATAGATTAGTTACTTTTGTTTTGAATCTTTTATTTTTATTTTTTAAGAAAAAGTGAGCTAGGACACTAAATATATTTATATATATTAACTGATTCAATGACTCATCTGGGAAATAATCAGTAAAGAAAACCCAAAATCATCATCCATTACATATAATTGCATAATATAGATTCGAATACGAATCATTGAGAATACAAAAGTAGGGATTGTGTGAAACATTGCTATACATTTGATATGAAGACCCAAAAAATAAGACCCACAACATATACTTATTTATTCTTCCATATTCTTTGTTTAAGGTTGTCGATTGGAAATATTGCCACGGGCAATATCCCATGCATTTCCCCAACCCTTTGGGGAAGCAAGTGAGATGTCAGTCACCCATCCATCCATTTTGTTGGCGCTCTGGTCATGTAAAACCCCGTATAAAATAGAGCCTTCATTTGGGGAGGAACTCATTAAAGAGGGAAAATTTAAATCCAGCATAGCAGTGGGAAATGCTTCTCCCTCTATTTTTTTTACTGAATTCATCACCTGTTGGAGTGCTTGCAGATATATATTAGAAGACCCCAAGATATCCAACATGGCATAAATAGTGCACTTGATGTTTATCTCAAGGTTTTTTCCTAATGCTTTATCCACACTCTACATTTGATTTTTGACATAATGGAAACATTGTTTCTCTAGGGCATGCTTAATATTGTAATACACCGTCTCGCATTCATTTTTAGTTAACAGATGATGCCACAAGAATAGAGCTCCCACTAGAGGGCACCTCGACCAAAGATTGTATTTATGAATTGTAAGCATTAACCTATTATCTATAATGTACTATGGTTGAACTACCTTATTTTCTATTAGCATTAATAAGTCCACAAATTAAAGCAAATCCATTGAATTTGACAGGAAAATTGATATAATTTGTGAAGAAAATAACACTTGTTTGGATTTTGGCATTAAAACATGCTCGCCAATTACCCTTCGAATGGCTCTACGAATCACCAGAGCATGGAAGAAAAACACATCTAGTTGAACATCATCTACGTAGCTTGGAGATGCATCTCTATTTCTCCAGGAAAAAGGTAGATTATGCAGTTGCATGTTAGTAATTCTTCATGTAAGATCCTGCATGACTCACACTTTGGGAACACATCTGCAGTGAGCGCCATCAGACTAGACCCAGAAAACTAGATTGCAGATTACAATGCTGTAGTATATTGCTTGTCCTATATATATTAGGGATGATGGAATAACGCTGTCTAGATACCATACCATCACCAACATACCATTATATCAATCCATTTTATGATTGTAATGTCTTCACACACTTTAACATTTAGCATCAGAGGCGTTGTATCTTTTACACACTACTAGACACCATTCTGAGTACTCCACATGGCATAAAATCACATGGAAAATCTTATGACAGTGGTGTGAGCTTGAGTTACTTTCACGTTATGTGGGTTAGGCTTAATTTCTTGGTTGTGCTACCTCAGTACCCATCTTTTTAAGCAAGTTGAAAATTATTGTGTTGTGTTGTCGTCAGAAGCTATCATCACATTCTTTATTCACAATGAGTTGCAGTGTGTGTCACTACCATGTAATAAGGCTTGTAAATATTTTATCACACATGGTACATTCTTCCTCCCCAGATTTTCTTTTTGATTAATTCATGATTGCCCCCTATTTAACTTCTTGTCAATTTCTATCAATCTTTGCCTTTCACAATCCTTACTGATAATATCACGTGGGTTTATTACATCATAATTCTAACCATCACAACCAAAATTTGCAAGGTAATCTGCCAGTGCATTCCCTTCTCAAAGAGTATGTGATATGTACAACATTTTGAAAGAGTCTAAAATCTTTCAAACTTGTTGAAAAATGTAGGTAAGCTTCCAATTATGCAACTCACGCTTAATGCATGCATTAATAATAATCATCGAATCACCTTCCAAATGTATGTTGTTAAACCCACCTTTTTTTGCCAATACTAGACCAGGAAACAAAGCATGTGCTTCTGCAATGTTTTTGGTATCTGCAGGTAGAGGAGATGCTTTAATGACCAATACTTTGCCTTCATGATCTCTTATACATAGTCCAATCCCTAATTGTCCAGGATTGCCTCAAGAATATCCATCAAAGTTAATTTTCACAATCCCAAATTCTGGAGGAAGCCAATGGACGAAATCCCTAATTTGTGGAAGGTTAGCTTGAAATTGATGTACCCAGTCGATAGGCACATGTATACCTTTCCAGTCCTGAATGATAAAACTATCCTAATTAGTCAAAACTTGATTATACTTGACTCTCATATGAATAGTGTTAATCACTTCATGAATGGATTTTTCAATATTCATTAGCACAGTTTCAATTGAAGAAGAATTATGCCGAAAGATTCTTTTGTTGCGTTCCCACCATAATTCCCATACCACTAGAGCCAGAATGCATTTCCATAGACCAGAAAAAAGGAATTAGGATATATTTTTGGGCATGCTTGAAAAAGATCCCAAAGTGTGTTGGGGAGGGGGTGAGATATTGTAATTTTCCAAGTACATACACCCAACATTGGTGTTAAAATTGATAGTTTAAGAATAGGTGGTCCACATCTTCAAAATGTTGATCCCATAGAAGGCATTTGATTGGTTGGGATATGTGAAACATAGACAATCAATCACTAGTTAGAACCCCTTTTTTAAGGCAATCCAAGAAAAACATCCAACTTTGGGGAGTGTTACCTGATTCCAGCAAAATGAGAAAGTATGACAAGGAGCTTTATTTGATTCCTATTGTTGAATGATCATGTATCCATCTTTTATATTGTATGCTCCATCTTTCGCAGGAGCCCACATTAGCTTGTCTTCCTTCCCTGACAAGAACTCCTCTTTTTCTTGAAGAATACTTGTGTAACATATAAAATATATGTAACATAAGATATATTACATTTAAAAATGTTTGTATATGAAATAGATTTATTTGAAATGTAGGGGTAAATAAGATGCTCTCATTTTATCCTTAGATACACAAATGAAATATCCAAATTGATTAACCCCAAAGGAATGATCAATACATAAATGAATCAATCATTTGAAAATAAGAGCAAAGAGGAAGATCTTAAATACCCGTTTATAGATTTGAATGTGTGATAGGTTTATATAGATTAAGAAATTTAATTAAAATGGATAGGAGAAAAGTACTAACCTTGAAATGTTATAGATCTGAAGAATGCTATTTTTGGGGGTCTGTACTTAGTTTCTAGAAAATCTGAGATCAGATCTTGAACATAAATGTAGAGACAAACAAAACCCATAAATATTTTTCTATTCTGACACAGTTCTGATTTTGACCCTCAATTCAATGTCACCATTCACCCAAAATTTCCAATTCTGACCTAGGGCAGAATCGACCTAAAAAGTCTCTGACAGGAAATCTGTTTCTGGTCCCCAAAATTTTTTTGATAAGGGTATCTGAATCTACACTCTGATCCACTGTTATGAACCTTTAACTGCAAGAAAAATGGATTTGTTTGTTTGGGGGAAGGGTTTGCCTTAGTCAAACCCTGATTTAGGAATTAACCTTGAAATCAATAATTGAAATAAAGAATGCTAGTTCAAGTAGTAGAAATAAATCTAATAATGAAGCTATGATATTCAATAGATATACAATTGTATTTGGAATGTAAACAAGCATGTGAATATGAAAGCTTGGACTCTATATTAGAAACCATAAACTTCCATGATTGTATGCTTGAAATCTACCTTGAAGAGAGAATGAATGAATCTTGAGGATGCACAAACGATCTTGAAGGAAGATCACATCGCCATGATGGATAGATCTAGGGTTTGAATGATAAATCTTAAATGCTTGAACCAAATCCCTTCAAAGGCTTGAATTCTTGAATCCTTGATCTTCAATGAAGAACTTGAATGCTTAAGAGGAAGATTTAAACTTTGAAATCTTGAAAACATGTAGAACAGTGGATGCTTGAACTTTTTGCTTGACGATGGTGTAGCTTGTCTTCTTCTTCCTTAGAGAGACTTAGTTGATAATTCATGCTTAGATATCACTTAGAGAAAATGATAGGAGAAAACTTCCTTATATATGAAACCAGGGCACAATCTTCTCAAGAGGTCTACATAGGAGAATTAAATTCCACTTAGACCCATACCCCTAGAAGAGGACCTATATTAAATATAATTTAAGAATCATCACTTCAAAACCCAAAATAACTGAGCTAGAAGCAAAAAATGGACTTTTAATGACCTCCGACAGCCGATAGACTTTCAAACTTGAAAGGGGGCCCAGGTCAAGGTCGACCTTGACCTAGGGAGTTAGAACACCTAGAAAATATGTTAGATGGGATGGATGATGCCTAGAGAGGCCCAATCAGGGTCCTAAATAGGCAGAGAAGTAGAAGAGGATGCAAAAATGAGGGGACAATATGATAGTTGTCAAAAAAACCACCTAAGGAGGGCTAAATATTCTTAACATGGAAGTGCTTCCATTTTAAGACGATACATTAATCCCCCAATTTAGCGGGAGTATGGAAATCAAATATACTCACGATAAAGTTAGAAGAAAGACTCTGGTGGATCACAATGAGGTAGAACATCACTATGTCAAGGACATGAGCCCCCAGACCAAGGATTCTAACTCAACATAAATGCATAAAGATATCAAAGTAAAGAGCAATTAATCATAGAAAACATACATGACTACATAAGAAATACAAGAGCAACACTATAGATAACATAATTTCATGATCTAATCCTACTAGCATGAAAGAGAAAGAGAAAAAATAGATAGTGATTACCTCGCATAGTAAGATGCCCACCTTACCATGAATCAACAAGGAGGGAAAGCCCAATAGGATCACCCATAATCTATGCTATGTAATTTTAATGCATTTTCTGAGGGCTTTTGAAATATCCCTAGATCCACATTCTTGTATCACTATGGAATATAAAATGCATGTCTTTTCAGGATTTAGCAACTTATGTGCGTTACCTTACAAGGATTTAATATATTGTAAAATGTGTATCTCTTCAGGATTTAGCAGCGTATGTGTGTTACCTTCAGATGATTTAGCAAAAATAAAAATAAAAATGCGTGTCTCTTTAGCATTTAGCGACTTACATGTGCATTACGTTCTAAGGATTTAGCATGTTGTAAAATTTAAACTATTATAAACTATAATATAAGGGAGACCCTATATATGCCCCCCTCCTTATTGGGTCGTCCCACAATAGTGTGTCCCACTTTTTGGCCAACTTTGACACATAGATCAACATTCTGAGAAAAAATTTCACTTTCAAACACTTATTTCCACAAAACTATTAGGAATTTGAAGATGATGTAAACTAGGGTCTTTTAGAATTTTCTTTCTAGTTTCTAAATATATATTTTTTAAAAATATTAAATTCATTTTTTTCTCCTTCAAAAAGTTGTATGTGTGAAAAAGCTGCATTTTTAAGAAGTGACTGTCACTTGGATCAACGTAAATATTTTTTTAAATATGATAAAAATGTAATTATTTTGAGATTATATTTGTAACTTCAATAGTTAGAGGATGCAATTGATTTCATTTATTTTGGGTCAATATTTCATAGTTTATTAAGTTCTAAAGTGACAGTAACTATAATTTAGACATAAGGTCACTTGGATAACTCTAACCTGATCGCTATATATCAAAATTCAATTTTTTTTAATAGAAAGGTAACACAAATGCTCCTTTCCTACATATTTTTCATAATTTTTTTTTTGTAATTTACTATTTTTCTCGAAGCCTTGAAGAGACAGGTTGTTGAATGATGAAACAATTATGTTTAGTTAAAGTAATATTTGAAAGTGATAATGAACTCAATATGTATTAAAATTATATTCATTAGAAAGATTGTTCTGAATCGCATTATTTGGCATCATGTGTTTTAGAAAAGCATTTCATTTAGTCCTTGTCCTAGGCCTTGAAAGGCCTTTTTTTAGGAGGTTTTTTTTTTTCTTTGAGGGCCAATTTACATTTTATGGGTCTTCGCACGAAGTTGTCTATTATTGATCAATTTTTACAAAGGCAATTTTTGGAGAAGGATTGTTATTTCTATTTTTTTTGAAGGCATAATTTTGGAGAGGAGAAATATTATATCAAAGTATTTTTTTGAAGAAAAGAATTTTTATTGCTGATCTTTTGGAAAACATTTTTTGAAGAGAATAAATGGGGAACAAGAAAGGAAGACAATGTAAATCTGCTAGAAAAAGGTCTCCTGGTACCGAACAAACAAGTCGTGAAGCTGCATTGGCATATTATCATAAAAGTAAAGAAGGTGAAGGACAAGCTAGAGTAGGAGGATCAAGTCAAGTCGAAGAATTGCACATTAAAGAAGAGTTGGGATCACTTACTATGGAAGCTCAAGCAATTGATTTTGGAGAAGGTTCAAGATCACGTGCTCCTATTGGTATGGATAAACTTATAAATTTATCTCAAACTATAACGAGAAATGTTAATTATAAAAACTTAGATCATTTACTTACAATGGATATGAGGAGAATTTGAGATCACTTGCTAATGTTCAACCTTTAAGTCTTTCTAAGAAGAGGTTAATGAATATGATAGCAAGAGAAATATTGGCTAAATTTGATAACTTAGAAACACTTGAACAAGTCCAATTTCTTTCAGTTGTACTTATAAATAAAAAGTTGGAAGGGGCATTAAAATTATTGGGTATAGACGAAACATCAAAGAAGAGAAAAGTTGTTGACATGCAAATTGATATGATTGAAAATATTAGGAAAGGTTTGAACTAGGTAGGGAAGATATCTTGAACTAAAGATAAGATAATTACAAGAAAATTTATTTTGACATCCATTGCAGGTAACACTATGCTCCGAAAAAGACAAATATCTTTAGTTTCATCTCAGATTAGTGATCTTGTTAGGTATAAAGGGGTCATATTAGGTCATAAAGGTCCTATTATGTCTAAAGGGTCCTATTACATAATGTTAGGATTTCATACATGGTTAAGGTTTCATGTTAGGGTTAAATATGGTTTAGGTTTCATGTTCTATGGTTAATGTTAGAGTTTATGTCAAGATTTATGTTTTAGTTTCATGTTAGGGTTCAATATGGTTAAGGTTTCATGTTAGGGTTTCATGCTAGGGTCCAATATGGTTAATTTTTCATGTTAGTGTTCAATATGGTTAAGGTTTCATGTTAGAGTTCAATATGGTTAAGATTTCATGTTAAAGTTTCATGTTAGGGTTCAATATGGTTAAGGTTTCATGTTCTAGGGTTAATGTTAGAGTTTATGTCAAGATTTATGTTTCAGTTTAATGTTAGGGTTAATTTGTTAGAATTTCATGTTAGGTTTCAATATGGTTAAGGTGTCATGCTAGGGTTCAATATGGTTAAGGTTTCATGTTAGGGTTCAATATGGTTAATGTTTTATGTTAGGGTAACTAATCTTAGAGTTTATGTTGATTTATGTTCAGTTTCATGTTAGGGTTAATTTGTTAGAGTTTCATGTTAGGGTTCAATATGGTTAGAGTTTCATGTTTAAGGGTCCTTCTTGGTCTCTTAAAAAGGTTTAAATCTCAAGGTAGGGGTCCTAAGGTATAATTTACTTGGGTCCTCTAAGTGTCTTAAAGTGTACTTGGACATGTACTAAGGCATGTAATATTTTAACATCTAACTCTACATGAATAACATTTATACATGTGTAACTCTAAAACATATATATACATAATTTAGAGAGAGAAAGAGAGATATATTCCTAATAAATTTACTAACTTTAAAAGCAATTTAAAAACAAATATTTTTAATTTCTAACATTCTAAGTTATGATTTTTTTATCGTTTTCTAACATTTTCTAACATACTAAGTTATGTATTTTTTTATAACATTTGCTAACATTCTAATTATAGTTTTCTATTTTTTTCTAATGTATACTAAGTTATAATTTCTAATGTATACTAAGTTACATTCTAATTATAGTTCTCAAGTGTTTTCTAATCTATGTACTAATTTATAATTTTCTAATATTTTCTAATGTTTACTAAGTTACAATTTTCTAATATTTTCTAATGTATATACTAAGTTACAATTTTATAATATTTTCTAATGTATACTAAGTTACATTCTAATTATAGTTTTTTAATGTTTTCTAATGTATACTAAGTTATAATTTTCTAATATCTTCTAATGTTTACTAAGTTACAGTTTTGTAATATTTTCTAATGTATACTAAGTTACAATTTTCTAACATTTGCAAACATATTCTAACATTTATACTATTGGGTTTTAATGTTTTCTAACATTTTCTAACATTCTACTATAATTTTCTAACATACTACTATAATTTTCTAACATATTCTAAAATTCAACTATCATTTTCTAACATTTCTACAAAGTAAATATTATTTAAAACACATAATTAAGTAAAATAAATATAAAACATATAATTTACAATAAAAAATGAGAAAAATGTGTGTACCTAATACTAATACCAATCAAAAGAGGTTGAAGAAGCTCGGGAGCTGCTGACGTCACACTGGTCATCACTGGTTCTCTCTAAGCCCTGTGTCCACAAAATCTCTAACAGTAAATAATGAAAATGAAATGGGTCGCCTAAATTTTATACAAATTCTGGCGAAAAGTGGCTTCACGGGAAGGGGTTCTTCATGTGAAGTACCCTACGTAGGGTACATCACTTAAAGCCTTTACTTCATGCAAAGTAGCCCATGCAGGGTACTTCGTGCGAAGATGTTACTTCGCTCGAAGCCACCAAAAATGAATTTGTTTTTGGAAGTCCTAAATCCTTCATCCCAAAAATTGGGAAACACTATTATGGGATCACCCTATCATGACTAATCACTAGGAAGGATAAGGAAGAGACAAAGGATACCTAATTCACAATGTAAGGAGATATCCATCTTAACAACAATATACACTACATCCTTAGAAAAGAGTATTGACCCTTACCTCTAAGAGCATAAATAATCATGAAATGGATATGTCACATATGGAAAAAGGATCTTGAAAGAGAAAGAGATATTATAATCAAGACCCCCACCATAGAGGAGTGCTTAGGATAAGATGTCATCTGCCAAAGAAAAGAGGGACCAAAGATTCAATCATCAATCCCCCTGCGATGAAGAGGAAGAGGAATCTCAGAATGGAGGATTCAATTTCTAACCCAAAGCAAAGGCAATAGTTTATAAAGAACATAATTTGAAAAATAAAGAAGAGGTGATGACCTACGACCATCACCTCTCATATAAGAGGGTATCCATAGCCAAAAGCATAAATCTTTATAAGGAAATAATGTTGTATGATAAACAAATGCCACTAAGCTAAGGAAAGTATATCCTTAGATAAAGGAAGAAGATAAATACCTTTCCCCCTAGGGATGAAAGCAAGGGATATATCAAATTATATCAAGAGATGTAGCAAAGAGAAATATTCACAAAACAAATGTCCTAGAAAAGATATCATGAGTGATTATGAACGAATGAAGTATGTACCATAATAGAAAATTATAAGGATAGAATATAGAAAGAATAACTGATTAAAATCAAAACAAAATACATGCTAAGAGCATAATGGATCCTAGAAAATTTGAAGGAAATACCTCTTTCACCCCAGTTAAGAGACAAGAGGAGAAAAATATTATCTAATTTACAGAAGAATGAGGGGAATGCCCTATATCAAAATTATGAAGAAATTGTAATACTGCATGGGAATGAGATATAATTCCTAAAGTAGCTCTTTCTCTAACATATTGTTTTAAATGCACACAATCAACAAGTAAATGTGTATTACTATAATGAAAATGACATTTGTATTTGGAGAGAGCTTTTTTTTGGAATAGGTTCAAAGGTTTATTTCTTAGAATTCATTACCTAGACAGACACTTTCTTAGCCAAATCTTGAGGAGTATCAGGGTGATCTATGGAAGGCATTGGAAGAAGAATGTGAAGAGGAGGATGATAGTTAAGATGAGACACCTTGAATTGAGAAGGCGGGAAACCTATACCATGCAAATCTTTTTTAGGGGATGAATGAATCAGGGTTTTAATGCCATGTTCATTAACACCAAGCCCTAAACCCTTATAGCCTTGTTTATCCACCATAGTATATCTGGTAGTATACATGTCTTGCAAAGGTTCTATAGGAGGCTATTGATTATGGTGTTCATGAGAAAATGTTGTATATGGTGGAATTATTGGTTGAGAAGAGGTTTATTTGTTTTTCACTTTAATATCATCATGGATCAGATAAGAAGGGGAAGGTAAATGAAATAATTCTCAAACATGGGTATCATGAATCTTAGTTTTAGCCCCATCATAAGTTTGGGAAGAACAAGGGATAGAATATGGAGAAATAGAAATAGGAATATTTGGAATTGGATTAGGCATGACAGGATGAGGATTAGGAGGATTAGGAACTAGATTAGAAATGATAGGATTAGGATTAGGAAGATTAGTAAATGGGGTATCATCTACCCAGTTCTTCACATAATCCAAAAGAGCAATAAGTCCAATACACAAATCTTTGATGAATGTTTTGAAAGTGGGAAGACTAGTATTAATTAATCTCAAATTAGCATAATCAAGTGAAACATAAAGATTAACAAACATGATGAAATGGATGATACTTTCATAAACATTATAAGTACTACAAAGAGATGCTTAAAGAAGCATAATGAGGAAAATAGCCATACCCCAAAGCATCTTAAAGATCTTCATAGTGACTAAAATGCAAGAAATGTTTTTATATTTTTATGAGTATGTAGAAATTTTTATTTATTTTTTATTGTTTTAAAATGCAAGATTATAGAAGAAAACTAATTTAGTATGTATGCAAGATCTAGTCTCTAAGGAAAAGAGGAAAAGCATCTAACACCCAAAAGAAAGAGTTTTCTATCGCAGGTTCACCAAAATAAAACATATAAAATATATGTAACATATAAAATGTCACATAAGAAATATTACATTTAAAGATGTTTGTATATGAAATAGATGTATTTTAAATGTAGGGGGTAAATAAGATGCTCTCATTTTATCCTTAGATACACAAACGAAGGATCCCAATTGATTAACCCCAAAGGAAGGATAAATGCATAAATTAATCAATCATTTGAAAATAAGAGCAAAGAGGAAGATCTTAAATACTCATTTATAGATTTGAATGTGTGATACGTTTAGATCGGTTAAGAACTTTAATTAAAATGGATAGGAGAAAAGTACTAACCTTCAAATGTTATAGATTTGAAGAATGCTATTTTCAGGGGTCTGCACTCAGTTTCTAGAAAATTTGAGACCGGATCTGGAATAGAAATGAAGAGACAAACAAAACCCAGAAATATTTTTCCATTCTGAAATAGTTCCGATTTTGACCCTCAAGTCAATATCACCATTGACCCAAAATTTTTGATTCTGATCTAGGGCAAAATGGACCTAAAAATTCTCCGACAGGAAATCTATTTCTGGACCCCAAAAATTTGGAAGAAGGGATATTCAAATATACACTCCCATCCACTATTATGAACCTATACCTACAAGAAAAATGGATTTTATTTTTTGGGGAGGGGTTTGCCTTAGTCAAACCCTAATTTAGGAATTAAGCTTGAAATCAATAATTGAAATAAAGAATGCTAGAAAGTAGTATTAATAAATCTAATAATGAAGCTATGATATTCAATAGATATGCAATTGTATTTGGAATGTAAACAGGTATGTGAATATGAAAGCTTGGACTCTATATTAGAAACCATAGCCTCCATGATTGTATGCTTGAAATCCACCTTGAAGAGAGAATGAATGAATCTTGAGGATGTACAAAGGATCTTGAAGGAGTATCACACCACCATGATGGATAGATCTAGGGTTTGAATGGTAAATCTTGAATGCTTGAACCAAATCCCTTCAAAGGCTTGAATGTTTGAATCCTTGATCTTCAATGGAGGACTTGAATGCTTAAGAGGAAGACTTGAACTTTGAAAGCTTGAAAACATGTAGAAAAATGGACGCTTGAACTTTTTTCTTGATGATGGTGTAGCTTGGATTCTTCTTTCTTAGAGAGACTTAGTTGATAATTCATGCTTAGATATCACTTAGAGAAAATGAGAGGATAAAATGTCCTTATATATGAAACCAGGGCACAATCTTCTAGAGAGGCCTACATAGGAGAATTAAATTCCAATTAGACCCATACCCCTAGAAGAGGACCTATATTAAATATAATTTAAGAATTGACCTTGACCTAGGGATTCAAAACCCCCTAAAAATATGCCAGATAGGATGGATGGTGCCCTCAGAGGCCCAATCAGGGTCCTAAATGGGCAGAGAAGTAGAAGAAGATATAGAAATGAGGGGACAATATGATGGTGGTAAAAAAAAACCCCTAAGGAGGGATAAACATTCTTAACATAGAAGTGCTTCCATTTTAAGATGATACAAATTGATAATCTATCTCTATCCAAAGGTGGGATTGTCAACTCCCCCGGGTCTTTCCAGATCACTCTGTTGGTAAAAAGGCATACAACAACTATATAATCTACCAAATATCTTCCCAAATTTGTTGTTGTTGTAACAACCATGTCATCTAGTGGTACTGACTAGGTTAAGGAAGGTAAAACATTCCATGAGTCTCTCTAAAATTTAACTTTATAGCCTATGTTCACCTCCTAGGTAATATATTGAGTCATAATTAGTCTAGATGGCATCATAAAATCCCATATAGCATACCCTTTTGGGGGGTCTTGGAAAGTGATTACTCTTGTAGGGTAGGTGTTATCTAGGTACTTTTGCTGCATTATTTGGCACCACTTGTTTTCTGGCTTACTATACATTTGCCATATTAATTTTCCCCCAAAATATTTATTTCAACTTACCAAATCATGTATACCAGCACCACCCAATGATTTCACCTATGCCATATCTTGCAATGAGACAATGGGGATTTTCTTTGTACCCTTTATATTCCCCATCCATAAGAATTCTCGAAGTATCTTTTGGATTATCTCAAGTGCTGATGGGGGAGCCTTTAGGATAGATAGGTAGTAGTTTGGTATGGCAACAAGAACTATGTTGATTAATAGAATTTTCCTTGCAAGTGATAGCCATCTGGCCTTCCAGGCCACTATTCTGATTTTGATTCTATCAATAATAGGAATCCAGTAATTGATTTTGTTTTCTCCCATGCAAAGAGGAATGCCAACATATGTTGATGGGAGGAAATCAATTGTAAATCCCAAGATATTAGTGATCCTAGGTTAGATAATCTGATTAGTATTGAATAGGTATATTTTTGACTTCTGTGCATTAACTTTTTGACCTGAAACATCAGTGTAGAAATCCAAGGTTTGCTTGATCTGTTTGGCCTCTTTAAAATTGGATTATCCAAAGAGCAGGGTATTATCCGTGAATAAAAAAGAGTGATCACTAATTCTAAGTCCCCTATTTTTGTGCCTTCCTAGTATCCAAGGACATGTTTGTAATGGATATGTATGTTGAATGCTTCAGCCATTAATATAAACAAGACTGGAGATAAAGGATCTCCTTGCCTAATCCCTTGGATTGATGCAAAAAAACCCACTGCTACACTATTCATTAACACTGAGAACCAAGCACCTCAAATACAAGCTCTGACCCATTTGCACCAGCTTGTTGTAAACCCAAATTTTCTTAATACTTCAAAGAGGAAATCCCAACTTACTCTATCATAGGCTTTCATCATGTCAAGTTTCATAATGAAGTTCAAGGACTTATTTGTATTGATTGAATGTAGGACTTCATGCACAACCAAAGCTCCCTCAATAGTATCTCTACCGGGGACAAAATCTCATTGCTCTTGTGAGACTAATTTTTTGATTAGGTGTTGCATTCTCAAGTAGATTGTCTTTGTAATTATCTTGTATATTAGTCTAAGAATGTTTTGGGTGCCTTGTTCTTTGGGATAATTACAATATTAGATGTGTTGAAATACTTAAGAATGGCTTCACTTTTCCTTGATTCTTCAATAACTCCAAGTGATTCCCAACCAATAAATTCACAACATGCTTGAAAGAATAGTGTTGTGTATCCATCTGGCCGAGGTGATTTATCTGGGGGCAGGGAGAATACTACTTTTTGAGTTCTAATACTATGAAGGGAGATATTAATTTTGTATTATCAGACTCTGTAACAATTAACGGGATGGTTTGCAAAAGCTAGATTGCAACTATTGATCTACTTGAAGTGTTAGATTCATTGGTACAAGTAGGTTTTGAAAAAATTTGACCCCTTCATCTTGAATGCCTTATGAATCTGATATTGTTTCACTAGTGTCTGCTTTATTAATATCAAAAATTATATTTTGTGCTCTTTTCTATTTTGCCGAGGCATGAAAATATTGTGTGTTCTTATCGCCCTTTTTTAACCAGAGTTCTGAGGTTTTTTGTCGCCAATATACCTCTTCCCTATTTCATAGCTCTTCCCACTCCATCTGAAGTTATTTATTCCTATCATAGTTATTCTTATCCATCCACTAATTAATAGATGTATGGAAAGTATCCTCTAGCTACTGTTGGATGCTCTCTTTTTCTTTGAAGAGATTTTTAAATACCAGCTCATTCCATTTTTTGTTGTGTTTTTTGATATGCTTCAATTCTACTAAAAATTGGTACATTTTGGATCCATGACACCTAGGAGCACTTATCCATCATTGTTTCATGAGGGGAAAAAATTGAGGATGTCAAAGCCACATCCGTTCAAATTTAAAGGTCGATTGGTGCTTAACCCCCTGATTCATCATAGGTAATTGAAATTGTAGATAAATTGGGAAGTGGTTCGATCAGGGCCTAGCCATGATTTCATAATGGAAAGTGAAATTACATAATTTCCACTCCTAGGAAATTAGAAATTGGAAGATTTCTGAATGGAAAGTGAAATTGGATGATTTCCACTCCTGAGAAATTTTCTCTTTTATTTGTCCATGTAAAAGATCCATTATTAGGTTCAATGTCCATCAAATTGTTGTCCTCAACAAAATTGGAAAAATCTTGTATAGTTTTTATTGGAGGACAAATTCCCCCATTTTTTCTAATGCTTTAAGAATAGCATTAAAATCTCCTCCCAAAATGATCTTCTAGTTAGTTTGTGCTTGAATATTGCGTGTTAGATTCAGCAACACCCTCTGCTTTTCCTAAGTTGTTGTGGGTCCATAAGCATTTATCAAAATGAAAGATAAGTCAAGCACTTTAATGTTCACAATTTCATAATTATCATTTTGATCTATAAGCTAACCTTGCACTATTTTAGATTCCCATAAAACAACAATGCCACTTGAAGCTCTAGTGCCTTGCTTATGTATCGACTGCTACTTATTCCATTTCCCTTTTGTTTTGTCATAAACTTCTTGTGACATCTTAGTTTCTTGTATTAATATGATATCATCCCTCATAGAATCCAGCTCTTTCTTGTTTTGATATCTTTTTTTATAGGCATCTAAACCTCAAACATTCCATGAGGCAATCCTCACTGCTAACAAGGAGATCCCTTTGATCTCCTTGTCACTCATTTGGTAGGGGTGAATTTATCATCCAATTTTTTTTGGATCCCTACAACAATTTCTACCTTAGTTTGCAAGATCTTTGGTTTTCTCCCCCTCTTCTTGGGGGTCACTTTTTCCTGTGCCTTTTGATAGGGTGATTGGTCAATTGATAAGGTAAGATTGTGGTCATAACCTCCTAGTGGGATGATAATTTGTAGATTGTGCAATTCTTTGTTTACTCGTTGATCACACACCCATGTGTCACTAAAGTCCTCTCTGACCATATTACCAGTGTAGGTCAAATTAAGAAGTTGGTCAAGTAGTTGACCCTACAACTATTTCTCACCACCAGAATCATCTCCAAACTTGCTAAGTTTCTGAGAATTATGCACTGTATACTGCTCCTGAATACTGAAATCTTTAGGGGGCATTAGGTCCATTTGTGGATCTTGTAAGAATTGTGTGACCTGTCTGAAGTGTGAGTCAACCTTAATATCCTTAGCCACCTTTGAGAATTGGCTGATATTAAAATTTTGACTTTCCTTATGTGAGTTTGATTCGCTATTAGGGTGGGAAGTGTTAATCGGTTAATGACATGCTATCCTCTACTCATCCTTAAAAATTTCTCCCTCATTAATTGTAGATTCAAAGATAATTTTGGAAGCCAATTCAGTTATCCTATTGTTTGTAAGATTATGAGATTTTAGTTCAACTAATGCCCTTTTATTGAATACGTCCTGTGTATCTATCATATTAATGGGGGAGTCTTGAAACATCAGATGGTGAACAGTATTGTTAACTTTCTGAATGGATGCCTCTGACTATTCCCAATCTATGGATTGGGCATTTCCTATATTGTCATGGAGCATGAGGATATATCTTAATGTGAAAAAGAAATAGATAGATACTTTGTAGGCATGAGAGGTGATCTTTAGGTTTTCACAATGCATGGCTGAGGGAAAATATGTTTTCTACATGACTGTATCCTCATGGCTCTCTGGATAATCTTAATACACCGTGCAAGTTAATGGATTTGAATAGTGATCATCACATACTAGTACCCCCGCAGTGGCAACATTATTATATTGAGAGGTGAAATGACCTAGTTTATACTGATATTTCTGAACAACCTCTACGCTCTACAGGACAATACTTTGTTCCTTGGTACCCCATTTGGATTTTTTCATTAGCTTCTTTGGCAACTCCCTTACTGGATCAAGAAGTATACAAATCCTAACATCTTTGTGTGTACTCTCAAAAGGAATGAGATCATATCTTATGAAAATACCAATTTGATTCATAATCGTTTATCATATTTCCACATCTTTATATTCTAGAGGCAACATTTGTAGGGTAATCCAGTAGGGGAGAAATTTATGGGCTTGTTATCCAATTTAAAGTTTAGAGTCCATGCCTAGGTGAATAGACCCAAGCCATTGTAGAACAATTCTTTATTCTTATGGATGACATCCCTTTTGTCTACAGATTCAAAAATTGTAATAAAAAAACCTGAATTTGAACCCACTCTAAAATATAATTCAACGCAGCCCAATACTAGAAAGCCCAATTTCTAATATCTAAAAAAACCAGGGCATTACTTGAAAACTTACCAATGAGAGTTGTTCATCAAAGAAGATCTACTTGTTCTTGTATCATGCACTCGGGGAGAGTTACATTGATCATGTCTTGAGCTTTAGATAGGAATGGGTGAGCCTCCTTTAATTGTTAGGCACTTTGTGTCTGTTCCTGAACAGGCTTAGGTCGCTAGGTCTGCTCAAGTTTCTTTGGACTGAAGCATGCTCGGATGTTCTCCTTTTGAGAAGTCACTTCTGTGATATCCCCTTTTAAAAGTTGTTTACCCTTATAAGGTTTGGCCTATTAGGTGATTTACTCGACAGTTGCTCATTCTTAGCTAGAGAATCAGAAGGGGTTTTGTCACTTATAATGAATATCAACTGCTTCTATTTTATCAAATGAGAACCTTGTCTATTCTGCCTATTAATAGGATCTGTTTGGTTCCTTGGAGGACAATGAAGATTTTAAATTTTTTCCCGCCCAGACGTATTTTACAAATCGTCTTGTTTTAGGGGAACCCTAGATTTCACAATTGCCTGTCTGGAAGATTCTCCCTGCTCATAGCTTAAAAAACCTTGAAATTGAGAGGGCTCTATCTAGTGGATCTGTGACTCCCCATGCGTCAGTAGTGATGTGTAGTTCTTTTGCACTGTTGGTTGCAGATCTGTCTTAATGTGAAATATAGGGTTATCGAAGAAGGGCTTCACTGGCTGAACTATGGCTTTTCCTCTGAAAATGTTGTTTCGATAAGTATTATTTACCTTCTTCAGTGGACCATTAGTGAGTTGACTATTCTTCTCCACAAATGGCCATGCATGAAAGCCCTTGATTGGTTGATTGTATTCACATTGCCTGACTGGTTGCACAATGGGTGGACCACAAATTTTTTTTGAAAATGTTTGATCAAAATGCAGGTCACACCTATTATGATGTTGCTGATTACGATATTCTCATTCATGACTAAGATCCTATTTCGTACCTTCTTGATACTGGGTTCTACCTATGTGCAATCCTCTATGGTTACTCTGTGCCTGCAACTGCCCCTATTGTCCATCCTGAACTGTCATCCTTGTCCTTTCATGCTCCATTCCTAATTGATAATATCATTTTGAATCTTTTATTATTACTTAAGATTTATTTTTTAAAGGTTTAATGTGTTGTTCTCTACTATCCAGGGGACATTGGGTTTTCTTTAACTTGTAAATCAGAGGAACCTTACTATAGCATGCTAAATGAAACTGTCCTCTTACCACTCTAACCTGGTGTTTATGGTGCTAAATTAAAGATTAAAGTTGAAATTTGTTCTAGCAAATCCTTTAGGTTGTTAACACTAGGTCGGTATGCTGTGGAGCGGGAAAAATTGGTAAAGAAATAAACTGTGGAAAGACTAATCCCCCGAATTTGTTTTACTGGGATGGAGCTCATGGTACTTGTTGTGACGTATTCACAACTCACCCATTTCCTATGGGACCCCTATCTCTTTTAGCTTGCTTGCCCCCCTTTTTGGGCTTTGTCTCAGTAGCTCTTCGCGTCTCCTTATTCCTTCCAATTCTGGATATGAAGTGACGAGTTTTAGTCATGACCATGGAGAGAGCAGTTTCAAATAAAATCAGAAGAGGATCCATTGTGGGATCCAAGCACGCAAAGAATGAAACACAAGGAATGAATCTTATAAGATAATAATCCATGGGAGGTCCTCAATCACACCCAACGCATTCACTTGGAGTAGTCTGCCAGTATATTCAATAAGTACTTCAAACATGATGGTCACAAAGAAAATTGAGAATGACTGGTCCGTGAGGCACCTTGAGTACTAAATGGAGTGGGAAAAATAAAGAATCATGATGCCCCTCCCCCAAATCAATCTTAGCATGTTGAGGGAAGAAGAATATGTTCAAATTAGTCACAAGTCGAGCATAGTGTTGAAAGAAGATGCCGCCTTGTCTTGAAAATGTTGAGGACCCTCTGTCAAAGGTGACATTGAAATAAATCGCAGTGTTGAAGGGAATTCGTGGGAGGTGTAAATGAAAATGTTTCCCGATAAATAAGTGGCGCAGTTTCACAGATGTGGCCCCTTTTTTGTGAATATGTAACTTTGAATTTTATTAATGGAAAGGAACTATTCATCAAAAAAAAGTGCGCCCAAGAGCATTGCAGTGATTTTAAAAAGATTTTTTTAATTTTTAAAAAGGCTTAAAATTTTAAAATGCCCCCTTTCATAGTCTAATACGTATGGACATTTTCAAAAGGTAATCGAAAAGGGGTGATGATGAGAGGTTGAGATGGGAAATTTCATTCAAATATTGGTCGAGAGAGAAATCACGAAGATTAAATTCGATTTAAATGATAGACAAAATTGGAAACTTAGATTGTGATGACAAACTCAAGAAGTTTGAGCCAAGATTTATTTAATATTGGATCTTTAAAATCTTGAAAATTCTAGAAAATCAGAAATCAAAAAATGTGAGAATTTCAACGTCAAAGAAATTAGGAGATTCCAAAAAATCCCAAGTCGCAGAAATTGGAAGATAAAAAAAAATTCCAAATTTTGAAAAACTTCGAAAAGATGGAAAATCTTGAAAAATGAAGTCATGGAAAAATTAAAAATCCTGAACATGTGAAAAAATCCAAAAAGTGAGAAAGTTCGAAACTTAGAAAATTTTGAAAAATTTTGGAATTTTGGAAAATCCTAAAAAATTTCAAACTTCGAAAATTCTGAAATCGGTAAAAAATCCAAGACTCAAAAATTTGGGAAGATGGAAAATCTTGGAAATTCATGAAATCATGGAAAAGTTAAAATTTTGGAAAATTCTGGAAATTGACTTGAAAAATCAAAAAATCCAAAAAAATTTAGAAATTTGGAAAAGGCTTAAGATTTTGAAAAAGCCAGGGAATTAGAAGCAAAAAGAGTTTTTTTTATTTAAATTTAAATATTAATTAAATATTAAATTCTTATTTAATATTTAATTAAAACCCTCAAAAAATCAAAAGGCAACAAAGAGGAGAAGTTATTAATTAAATATTGATCTTTATCTATATTTAATTATTAATAAAAAGCGACAAGTTAATTATAAAATTTGGAAGAGTAAAGTGGAATTAAATCACTTTTTTGAATTGATATTAAAAGATTAAATATTGAAATTTATTCTTTTTCAATATTTAAAATCAGAAAAACAAGAGGATGGATAAAATGGAAACTTCATCATAAAGTAAAGCGCTCAGATTGGAAGTTTTTAAAAAAAAAATGGAGAAAAGCAGTGACAAGCGGTGCTTATGGGAAAAAATCCTCATCTAAATTAGCAGTTTCCTAAAATTAGCTCCTGGCTTTTAAAGCATCTTTTCAGGGTTTTAATGTATATATGAAGACTCTCTCTCATTTTGTCATCACACAAAGTTTGAGAAAATAGGTTGATGAGAGATTTTTAGGAATCAAGAGGATTCGAGTGAGGTTTTCCTTGAAAGTTGAGCAGGATTTTTGAAGAGAGAGAAAATTTCCAAATAGAAGGAAGTTCATTATTTTCAAAACACGTGAAGAATTCAAGATCAAAAGTTTGAGACAAATTTTCCCAGTAAGTTGGTGGAGAAACATGATTTCGTGAAGAAGAGAGAGATTTGACCTCTGAAAGAAAAGATGAAGAATTTGTCAGATTTTAGGAGTTTCCTCCTTCTTAAGAATTTGGTCTTCTTTTTATTTCTCCTGCACAAATTCTTATGTTTGTTTTGATTTTTGTTTTGCAGGAATGCCAGAGCCAAGAGGAACGAGCATGACAAGGAAATAGTTGATAAAGAATGAACAAAGGATTGTTTCGAAGTTGGCAGAGATTGGAGATACTAATCTCAGAGGCCTAGACATGACAGAGTTCCACAGAAGAATGTTTGGGTATAAAGATCATCAACTGACCAATTTGGCCACCCGAATTGTGAATAGTGGAATTGTGGCTACAGCTGGCTTTGCTCTGACTTTTCTACATTCTGAGCTGATCGTAGAATGCACCAGGCACTTTAATTCAGGAGATATAACAATCAAAGATTCCATTGGAAACATCATTGCAGACCTTTCTCCACCCGCAATAGCTGAGGCATTTGGAATCCCTTCTTCAAGGAAATTGGTGTTGAAGATGAAGGAGCAGGCACATAGAGTTATTTCTGCAGGAATTCAATATTGTGAAAATGTCATAAATGACAAGTGGTTGAGAAAGAATAGATCCCACCATTCAAAATTGTCAAAGGAGTTGGTTTGGTCAGATTTCCATAGGGAATACAACGACTTGATCATGATGCTGAGTAGAATCTTTTGCATGCCGCACTCCTATCTATTCGAGTCATGGATGTGGTACTTTGTCGAGCAAGTGGTTGAAGAGCACAATCACATGGACTGGGCTGGAATGATCAGTGACAACCTCAGTGAATAGCTGGGAGCAATCACAAATTTTTTATATGAGTTCCTATGTCATATACATGTTGGCATGGAATACAAGATATGAGGGATTGTGATGTAAGGGAGCAATCGGAAGTGGCACTTCATGGCTAAAAGTTCATGAGTGTTACCCTCACTTGCATTTATAGTCCATAGATGATTATGTCTGGGTTAATGATGCCTTCACAATGCGAATTGTGAGAATCCTCCAAAAGAGATTGGACATGAGATTGTCTGAAGGAGAAATGAAGCTAGTGGAGGAATATGGAACCTGGTTTATTCAGTTTCCCACCTTCTCCTACATTCAAGTGCAAGGATTTTTGGCACAACCGTACAAGCTGTAAAGATATCCTATAGAAAAGATGGTTTTGTTGGAGCTTACTCAGCAATCGACAGTGTACGACAAGATTAAGAAAGGAAAGAAGAAGCTCGGATTGGATTTCCCAATTTCCATAGGAGAAGATAAAGCTAAAATGTTCCCATGTCTAAAGGTGGCTGAGAGATCCTAGGATGAGTTACATTTCTTGCATCAGCCATTCTACTTAGGAAGGCCAGATTTTGATCCTTAAAACAAAATCAAGTCAATGGCAGGAGCAAGGTATTAGCATAGGACACACCTTAAAGATTTTTGGGCCAATGAAGTAGATGAAAATGAGACTAAGAAAAGGATGCGCTCCAGATTGCCCCTGAACATCATCAGAGCTTGCAAACTCTTTCACATGCCTGATCAGATAAAGGAAGATAAAAATGTACTTCAGAAAGGGTATAATCTAGAAAAAGAAAGGCTTACTTATCCCTATGACTGGCAATGAAAGGATATTCTAGATCTTGATGTTTTGGCAAAACTAGTCCTGGACTTCACAAGGTGGTGGATTGAGCGCCAACATGGTAGAATGAATATACCGAAGGAGGAGTAGACTTACGAGTTATTAGGGCATCAACCACTATGGGATGAAATACCAAAGCAAGCATTAGGTGAAAGGATTGAAGAAGGAGAAGTTTTCTCAGGGAGTGCGGAGCACAGAATAGAAAGGAATATTGCTTAGGAAACACACACAAAGAGAAGGTTGGATCTCCATATTGAAGAGCCACAATAGAAGACACCAAGAGTTAAGGAGATGCCATGCTCTCCTCCTAGAATCAAGTAGGAGGAGAGCTGAGCAAGGAGAGAAACATGTGATGAGGTCAGTTCAAGACAGATTGAGCATTAACGCCAATGAGGGGCTTGCACTAGCAAAAAGTAAGGAAAAAGATGTTACCACTAAGGAAAGTCTTGGTGTTTTCTTTAGAAGGATAATAGAGGAAGAGATTCCCATAGCTAAAGATGAGATTCTCACGATAGAGACACCAGCCCCAGAGGTGATAGCAGAAAGTCTAGGAGCTAAGGAAATTGATACAAGGACAGTGCAGGAATAGAAGTAGATGGTAGTTCAGAAGAATCAAAGAGCCACCATTCTAGAATGGGTGAGGCAGAGGCTCCAAAGAAGTAAGGAAAAGGATATTGACCCAGCCTTTGAATTGAAGGAAATTATGAATAGGGTCAACCAATCACATGAGAAGGGAAAGGCTAAGAGGTTTGCAAAGATTGTACGAGATGAGTCTGGGTCTAGAACCCTTCAGCTTGCAACACCGGCCATGGACAAAGCAAAGGATCAAATCACTCTAGATGAGTATAACATGGCCGAGTTTGACTTAGGTCATGCCTCCCGAGAGCAGGTACTGGAGGAACTTGATGATTCTACACAGGCGGTCAAGAATAAGATGAGGAGATTAGAAGAGAAGTATTGAAGGAAGAAAGGAGAGATCAGAGCATTATGTGACTACATTAGAAGTCTACCTCATCCAATAAGGGAGGAAGATCCATCTTTTGTTCCTCCACCGGTTGTTCCAACTGAGGCGGTAGAGAGTATAGATAGGATCAGGAAAAATTCTCAAGGGGTAGAGGCTTGGATCAAGCGTATCCAAAATGAATCCCATAAGTATGTTGAGGACTTAGTGCGAGTCTACAATAGGGCATTCGCCATCCTTTTCCTAATTCAGTGCATGGAGGAATCGTGGGAGGACAAGCATATCTATCAGGATGAGATGATCGCAGAATTATAGGATTTGATGGAGACGCCCAGGTAGGTGCTAGTTAACCATGGGATCTTTAAAGAGGGAGAAGGATATGATTTCACCTAATGGTATGAAATTGTGATCATGGCCAAGGAAATGTCTGGGAATTTCATTGAGGAATCTTCTCGATTGAAGGGAATAGCTGAGATAATCAAGCAAGAAATCTCCAACACTGTTGCATCACTAGTATCAAAAAGGTTGTATGAAAAGGAGATAACTGTAGACAACCTGAAGAGTAAATTGGAGGATTTCCTCAGATTGAACTTCTTCACCACAGATGATTTCAAGAACTTCTCCACCTTCTCAAACGATATGCACACTGCTCAGGATTTTTTGCCAGAATGGGAGGACAGCTTGAGGAAAGCTGACTGAGCTATGGTAGCTTCGGAATTCAAGCAGGAATCAACACTGAGCGTCATTATAGATGAGTTAGAATCAGTATTGGGAAGATTACAAGCATTCAGGCAGAGTGGTGAAAGGTAGATTCCATGATAGAAATGCATTTAATGCATAGTGGGCCTGATTAATGGTCATTTATTGCACCTCACTCTCCTTCTGAGCATGCACACATAATGAGTACTTATTTCCCACTATGATAGTGGATTACTTTTGAATTAATGTAGATCCCTTCTTCCTTGACCTAACCCTAATTAGGGCTGAGGTGGAAAAATCTGGGTCGTCAGTTATTGATTGATCCGGGCCACTCATTGTATTTGAGGACCTATATAAAGGCCTCACTTCTCATTTGTAAGGAGTGAATTTTGAGATTGTTGCTAAAGAGCTACTGAGACAATAAAGTTTCCATTGTTGGTTTCATGGTGAATACTTGATGTCTTTTAGTGCTTGCTTGGTTTCATACTTCCCTCATTTAGTTAGATTTGTTGGATAAAGTTAGATGAAGTGTTGTGATTGTAATAAGAAATATGATGGTGTTTTGATGAGTTCATTCAGTTCATACTTTTGACATTTTATTGATTGTAAATCATTGTGAAAACTTATCCTAAACCTCATTCATAAATTTGCTTAACTTTTTTCATTCGCGTACATTGTTCTTCATGATGGTGTCTATGGGGGTATGAAAATCATTTGCATAAACCTTGAAGATTGCACCAGTTCTCGTGTAGTTGTAGTATAACTTGGCGAAGCAAAACCTGGTTATTGGGAATTTGTATACCAAATTATTGAATATTGCTATCATCACCCTTAGGAGTAGATTACAATTTCTGAACCCTACTTCCTTTTGCTTTCTGCATATTCTAAAAATTCCAAAAAGTGTTTCATTGCAAATCTTTCAAGACCAAAAAATGTAAGGCCCCTTGTGATATTCAGAAAATCACATTTACCACAGAGCTTATCCATGGTCAAGACCTGACATGAAAGGAACCTTGGAGTGACCTATATGATCTTCTTGCAATCTTGGCATATACAGAAGTTTGATCAAGAGAGGATAAGACACCTCCTTGTTTTATTCTACTGTTTGGTGGGTCATAAAATGCACATCAATAGAAATTGGTTCTAGAAGGAGGTCATGTAGATGTATTAAAAGATTGTGCATTATGAATCAATATGGTACTACCACATAGGGAGATCGTACCTATCCTCTAGTCAAATCTCAGATTTGAAGAAGAAGAAAAAATATTAAAGGGACGAAGCAGCTATCCAAAGAGCATTAATCATTCAATTCCCAGCGCCCATCAAAAGGAATTAAGGAGATTTCACATACTAGAGCGCATTAACTCATTTTTACCTGAGGTGCATTGGAGAATTTTAAGATCCACTCCGGGAGAAAAAGAATTACAAGAATTAAAGTTTGATCCAAAGCCTAGGAGAGGCAAGAAATAAGCATCTACGAGCCAAAGCTCACCAAGTGTAGCTGATATCACAAGGTTATTTCAAACTCCACCTCCACAACGTCGAATGCAAGAAACTAATCATGTGCAACAAGGATTAAATCAAGAAGGAAGTACACAAATTCTATAAATAATTTCTCCTATAGCCATTCAAACAATGGCACAACAACAATGGTGTCCCCAAAATGCGTTGCCTCTCACAACATTTACCATTTATCATAATATGCCAAAGAATCCAGAGCATTTATGTTCTAAGTTCTTTGTTAATGATGTCAACCGCACTACTGATGAGCACATTAAGATTTTTGAAGACGCTCTTCAAAATAGAAATGTTCAAGAAGAGGATGTTGCTTGTAGGCTATTTCCCTACTCACTAGGGGAGGAAACATTTTATTGGTACATCAATCTGCCTCGAAACTCAATCTCAACTTGGAAAGAATTGAAAGATGCTTTCCTCGGGAAGTTTAGACTACCAATCACTCCAGCGGAGTTGCATAGGCAATTCATTTAGATAAGAAGGAAAGAACATGAGTCAATTGGTGCCTTCAACAATAGGTTCCAAAGGGCCTATTCAATATTGCATGATCCCTATCGCATGGGTGACGATGCAGCGTGACCTATTTACTATGCAGCCCTGGATTGCTTCACTTCCATGTTTGTCTAGAAGACTCACCCACCTCCTGCTAGTTTGATTCAAGCTTATGAAGAGGTTGAGAGGGTAAGTTTACAGTCACCAGAAACTGCTATTGGAGAGCCAAATTTCTTTGGAAATCCTAATTCTTTGAATCAAGGAATGATGAACCATACGCCTTCTCTTAATCATGTTCCTATTCCTTCCAATCAGTTACAGCTGCATCCAGGGGCCCCTATGTCTCAGGCAATGCCAACACAACCTGTATATCTCCAGAACATGACAACTATGACAAGGACTCAAGAAGAAAGAGAAGAGATGAGGGATCTAATAGAGCGAGTAAAAAAGTTGTCGACTGAGGTCACCTACCTTAGAAATCAAAAAAATCAATTACAAAATCAACAAAGAAATTACCAGTCACATCAAGGTAACAACAGAGGATATCAAGGGAACCCTCCAACTCACCAAGAGAATCCTCAAGGATATAATCAAGGATACCATGATAATCATTCTGGATATTGAAACAATAATCAAAATTATCAAGAGAACAATTCTGGGTATCGTAATAACAACCAAGGACACCAGAGAAGATCATGGAACACAAATCCAAATAATGGTGGTGTACCCTCACCATTACACAGTCCACCAGCTGCGGAAAGCCGACTAGCAGATAAAGTTTTCCTAGCTGAAGCAACGTTGTCTGGATGGTGTCGATTGCATGAGACAAATAATCATTTTGAGTTACAATGCCAAGAATTTCAGAGGGCTGCCAAAATTTTCAAAGGAGAAGTAAGAAACACTACTGCACCTAAAAATCCTCCACCTATGGGGTATGAATTGGTTCCTTCACCAAGGTACAACCAAGTGTTGGTCTTTGATGATTTCACATTTCCTCCACCTGACATGCAAGATTACATGCCAGTGTAGGATAATTAGAGATTCCCACCGGCATCAGCCAATGGTCCTATAGAGGTTCCCATGTATAAATTTCAATCAAGAAATCAGTCTCCACATGCATCCCCGAATGAACTATTACATAGGGATGGGTTTTCCTTCCCTCTGTTATACAACAACAACCTGGTGGAGGGAGTAAGTGAAGTTTAGGAATTTCAACAAACTTCTAGAAATATGACTCTTAAAACATATCAGAGGAATTCTAGAAATCATGAACCTATGACAACATCAACTCCTCTGAACAATTTTTCCACACCTCCGCACCCCAGTGCGAGTAATGTACTGAGTCCTCTAAGAGACTCACTAGAATATCGACCATCGGCTGGTTCACAAGGTGAAAGAAGGCAACTAATAGCAACAAATGCTACACAAAATGAAAGAGGACAACTTGTTACACAATCTACTGCTCGTCCTAGAGAAACAAGATAGAAAGAAAATCCTCCCAGAGAGGAATTCAAGAGGCTGAGCTCTTTCGTGTTAGAAGAATTCAAGAAGATCAAAGTTACTCTACCATTATATGAATCGATGAAAATCCCAAAAGTTAGAGAAACCTTATTGGGAAGTCTAAATGATGTCGGCCCTAGGAATATTTCCCAAGGTGTGTCACATCCACCTAGGACCAACCCCAACAACCCTCAGTCTGGTTTTGCACAGAATACTAATGTGGTGGAAGATGTACAACCAAATGCATCTAATGTACACCAAATTCCTCCAAGATTCATTGGAATGGTACAGAATTTTCCTGATAACCAAAGGGTCATATCAAATGGAGTCATATCACAAAGTGACCCCATAGCTAAGGGAAAAGAGGTAAATGGAAATACAGATGCTCAAAAAGAACAAAGGATGAATCAAAACAGAGAGGATACTTCACACAGTACAAAGACTAAAGAATTTAATCCAAGGGAATGAAAGCTTGTGATTTTCTATCAAGGAAAATAAGAGCTTGCCTCATTCCTTGTGTCAGTTCAAATATTCGGGAAAATGTTACATAACTGCTTGATAGATTCTGGTGCATCTAGTAATGTAATGCCCATGGAAATTTGTAGAAAATTGGGATTGATCCCACTGTAGACAGACAAGAAAGTGACATAGCTAGATAAAACTGAAGTCCTAGCTATGGGAGAATTGAATAACATTCATATGCATTTTTCTTCAGATCCACGAATCCAAAGCTGCATCGATATATTTGTCGTGGACATTCCAGAAGGATACGGTATGCTTTTAAGTAGAGATTGGGCAAGGATATTGAATGGATACATACCTATTGACTTTTCTCATATGTGGCTACCATGGAGAGGAATCCCAAATCAGATCAAGATAGAAAGTACACCTAGGATCTGACTACTGATAATTGAGTACGGTGGAGACAATGAGGCGTTATTCATGGAAACAATGTTGGGATCATATGTGCCAAAAACTAGAGAAATTTTAATGTTACAAGGCCACAATCAAGGAGGATGTCCAGACGTGATCCCCAAGTTCACTGAAGCCCCTATTGATAATGATCCAAAGCCAACTTTGAATGATGAAATGTTTGAAAATTTTAAGAACTTTGTCCTAAGAAGTGTGAAATAAGAAGTTGAATTGGGCAAAGATGCTTGCATTCAAAACCTACTATTACCCAATTGGTGTAGGATTCATAATTCTTTCCACTCAGAAGTTTCATGCACGATGTGTAAAGCCACAATTTCCCAAGTGTCAAACATGGTTCCCCAAGCATCAATGACTAGAAATGTTGGAGAGGTCGTCACTGTTGAAAATTCCCTGAATGCTAAAAATTCCCCGCATGTTGGAGGAGGTAAAGATCAAAGTTTCCAAGGAAACCATGATGAACAAATAGACAGACTAGGATCTGAGTCCTCTCAAACAAAAAATGAAGATCAAGCATGGACACTATCATTTGATGGATCCAAGTCAAAAAAAGGAAATGGAGTAAGCATTGAACTGGTTAGTCCGAATGGAGAAACTTATTTCATGGCACACAGATTGCAGTTCCCATGCACAAACAATGTGGCTGAGTATGAATCATTGGTTATTGGATTCCTACTTGCTATTGGAAAGGGCACCAAGATCCTACATGCTCGCAGAGACTCAAATATAGTGGTCGGACAAGTTTGAAAACAATATGCATGCCATGAAAAAAGGTTGGGTCGCTACTGCAATAGAGTTTGGGACTTAATTGAAAGCTTCAACGCTTTCAACATTAAAAGCGTAGGTAGAGAAGATAATTCAGTAGCAAACTCACTGGACAAATTTGCAAGTTCATTGGAACCATTAGCCATGGAGTGTGTGATGAAATTTATAGTTGAACTAAATTCAGTACCCTCAGTCCCTGACAATGTTACGAATTTCTAGGTATTTGAGGATGATAAGCATATCCTCAATTTTCTAACAAGTTCAAGGGGCTTTGAAGCACAATTCATCGATGGAGATGAAAAACAATAAGAACAATTTGAAATTGATGAAATCATGAATTTAAGGACAAACACCATTCCTAAAGGAATGATAGAGTTGGAAAGAATCTTCGATTCTGACAAACTGAGTGCCCTCAAGTACCAGACATCCTGTGGAGGTGAATACAAAAAGGTAAATGTAGGAACAGAGGAAGATGTCAAGAATATTTTTATCAGGAAAGTTTGTACTCCGGAGGAGAAAGAAAGCATCCTAAATTTGATAAAGAAATTTCCTGATGTAATTGCATGGGGATATGAGGATTTGAAGACATATTATACATCCCTCATCACACATACAATCCCGCTCAATCCAGGTAGTAAGCCTTTCCGACAGAGACAGAGGTTGATAAATCCGATGTTGGAACCATTGATCCAGCAAGAGGTCAGGAAGCTACTTTCGAAAAGGATTATCTTTCCAATTAGACACTCGACGTGGGTCGCCAACCTGGTTCTTGTTAGAAAGAAAAATGGAGAAATAATATTATGCATGGATTTCTGAAATCTTAATAGAGCTTTAGAGAAAGACAATTATCCAGTGCCATCCTTAGATGAAGTAATAAAAGTTGCGAATGGGTCTCAGATGATGTCATTCTTAGATGGATATTCTGGATATAACCAAGTAATGGTGGAGGAAGAAGATAGATTCAAAACTGCATTTACAACAAAATAGGGCAAATTTTCTTACAGAAGAATGCCTTTCGGTTTGATCAATGCTCGAGCCACCTTCCAAAGGGCCATGGACTACGCCTTCAAAGATTTGGTTGGGAAGTGCATCATTATATACATGGATGATCTCACTGTGTTTTCTAGGCATAGAGAAGACCACATAAATGATTTGCGAAGAATTTTTCAGAGATGTACAAGATATGCGATATCATTAAATCTAAAGAAATGAATGTTCGCTATCACCAAAGGAAAACTATTGGGTCATGTGATCTGTAAACATGGAATCTTAATTGACCCTGAACTCATTGAAGCCATCTCCAAAATTGGCCTACCAGATAGCTAGAAAGAATTGAAGTCATTCTTTGGAAAAATCAACTTTGTCAGGAAGTTCATCACCGGATTCACTGAGATAGTCAAACCACTAAATGATATGTTGAAGAAGGGTGAAAAAATATATTGGACACCAACATCAAAAAGAGCATTCGAAGAAATCAAACAGGCTATTATGGATGCTCCTGTCTTGGTCAGCCCAGATTACACCAAACCATTCTACATATATTCCTTTGCTTCAGAACACACATGTGTGGCTACTCTCACTCAAAGATCAGAAGAGAAAGATGAGCATCCTATTGCATTCATGAGTTCCCCATTGAAGGATGCAGAATTGAGATACCCAAATGTTGAAAAACAAGCCTACGCATTGGTGAAGGCAATAAAGAAATTCAAACATTACATTTTGAGAAGCAAAGTGTATGCAATAGTTCCCGATGCCGCAGTAAAAACCTTGTTAATGAAGAATGAGTTAGGAGAAAGAAGAGGAAAATGGATGGCCATCATTAAGGAATATGACATGGAAATACAACCGATGAAACTAGTGCATGGGCAAGCTCTGACACAAATAATCACCGTAACTCGAACCGGATTAGTACAACAAGAGTATGTGTTAGAAGAAGTGTCTCCGAGTGAATGGTAGGATGACATTGTCTACTACTTGTTGAATCATAAGTCCCCTTCACACCTAAATCTTGTGCAAAAGAGAGCATTGAGAATGAAAAGTCAACATTTTATGCTTCAGGGAGCTATCCTACATAGAAAGAATCATGATGGAATCTATCTAAGATGTGTCAATAGGGAAGAAGCATGTCAAATTATTGAGCACTTCCATAGTAAGCATGGGAAAAGTCATGAAAGAAGTTTGGCTATAGCCCATGAAATCTCGAGGGTTGGATGTTATTGGCCTACATTATTCAAGGATGCACATGAACATGTGAAGACCTATCACACATGTCAGGTAGCTGTTGTGCGTGAAAGGAATTATGCCATGCCATTACAACATGCTATTGAAGTAAAACCTTTTGCTAAATGGGGGTTAGATTTTATTGGCCCTATTAATCCACCTTCCTTAGGACAACATAAGTATATCCTAACCACTATGGATTATTGCACACGATGGTTAGAGGCCCAAGTTCTTAAACAATGCACGACTGAGGTGGTCATCAAGTTCCTTGAAGAAAACATCATCACTAGGTTTGGATGTCCACACGCCTTGGTGTGCGACAATGGTTCTGGGTTTACATCTTTGAATTTTCTAATTGGGCATTTGACTATGGGATAACATTAAAGTTTTCATCAAACTACTATCCACATGGGAACGGATTGGCCAAATCAACAAATAAGAATTTTCTCAGCGCCATCAATAAGTTACTAGACAAGAATCCAAAGGATTGGCACACACAATTAAGATTCGTCCTTTGGGCAGACAGAATCAAAATCAAAAGTTCCATAGGAACATCTCCCTATCAGTTGGTTTATGGACAAGATCTAGTCTTCCCAATTCAATTAAGGATTCTGACACTACAATTTATGCAAGAGTACATGGAAGGAGAAGATAGAGTGCAGACATGTCTGACTCAATTAATGCATTTAGAAGAGAGAAGAGATCAAGCACTGGAAAAGTTTGCAGAGCATCAGGGAGTAGTCAAGAGATGGTTTGACAGAATGGCTAAGGTAAAGGAGTTTTGGGTCTCAGATTTTATTCTCCGTTGGGACAAGGCCCAGGAGAAGAGAGGTGATCATGATAAGTTTGACATTTTGTGGAAGGGCCCTTATCAAATTTCTGAAATACTGGGAGATAACGTATTTAAGATGAAGACTCTGATAGGAGAGGAAGTCCTATTTTCCATCAATGGACAATTCCTCAAGCATTATTTCCAACCCTAGGTTTCCTTCCAAAAGCCTTGTGCATAGCTAGTCTAGGTTTCCCTTGTGTTCTTCTTTTTTGGTTTTCCTTGCTTTTCTGCTTTCCTGTTTGGTCTTCTTTTGTAGTTTAGAGGGGTTTTGGTTTGGTTCCCCTATCCTTTCTTTCCTTCCCTCTGTGGTATTTTGGGTTTCCTATAGTTTAGGTTTCTTTTCTTTGTTAGTTTAGGGTTTTGTTTCCCCTGAGTTTTCTTGCTAAGGTGGTTTTGGTTTTCTTTCCCTTATTTTTGGTTTCAGGTTTTTTGGTTTTGCCAAGCAGCCTAAAGGATAGGGGTTCTCATTTGTGAGAAGCCATTATGTGTTTCCTAAAATCCATCTACAGGTCCCACTAAGTCTTTTTTATTTCATTTCCTAGATAACTATTTATGAAGATCCTTAGAAGCTGAGGTCACCTATATTATGTTTGTCATAGGGTGGAATGTGAACTTAACTCAGAAGGTTAATCATATATTGTGTCTCGAAATTTGAACTTTGAGATTACTATATCTTTCACACCTAATCAATTGATCTGAGTTGTTGAGGATTCTTTGGGAGAGGTCATGACCTATGAAAATTTTAAAATCTTGCTTCAGTGCCACTGTAATTCCCTAACCCATAGTGAGCTTCACTGCTCACGAGCGAAGAAAAAGGAAAGAAATGAAATATCAAAAGAAAGAGAGAAAAGAGAAAAGGAAATAAAGTTAAGATAAAAGACCAAATGATTGACTTTGGGGATATGTAGACATCTCTACAGGTGTTTAAGAAAATAATTCACCGAAAGTAGAGAAATCTCCATGGGATTACAATGACAACCTCATTGGGGCTATAGACGCCTATCTGGCAGCGAGGTAATGTCCCAGATGCTTTTGGAGTCAAGAGAAATATAACTTGTCATGACTAATCTTGAGGTTCCCAAATTGTCTTGTCAAGCGGGAATTAATGCATTTACACACACATGGGAAATTACAGACTGAGGTTTCCTTGATCAAATATATGATTCTCCTCCCCTTTTGATTTCATTTTCTTTCTTTGTGATGACATGATATCGATTAACCAAAGATTCTGAGTTCAGATTAAATTTTTATCCATGAAATGTTTTCAACATTTCACCCATGGAGTTGCCAGATGTTGTGACGTATTCACAACTTGACCATTTCCTATGGGACCCCTATCTATTTTAGCTTGCTTGCCCCCTTTTTTGGGCTTTGTCTTAGTAGCTCTTTGTGTCTCCTTATTCCTTCTAGTTCTGGATATGAAGTGATGATTTTAATCATGACCATCGAGAGAGCAGTTGTGAATAAAATAAGAAGAGGATCCATCGTGGGCTCCAGGCACGCAAAGAATGAAACACAAGGAGTGAATCTTATTAGATAATAATCCATGGGTGGTCCTCAATCACACCCAACACATTCATTTGGAGTAGTCTGCCAGTATATTCGATAAGCATTTCAAACACGATGGTCGTAGAGAAAATTGAGAACGACTGGTCCGTGAGGCACCTTGAGTACTAAATGGAGTGGGTGAAATAAAGAATCATGATGCCCATCCCCCAAATCAATCTCAACACGTTGAGGGAAGAAGAATATGTTAAAATTAGTCACAAGTCGAGCATAGTGTTGAAAGAAGATGCCGCCATGTCTTGCAAATGTCGAGGACCCTCTGTCAAAGGTGACATTGAAATAAATCATAGTGTTGAAGGGAATTCATGGGAGGTGTAAACGACATGCAGAAACTCCTTTTTCATGTGTCCAAGGAGGTCAGTCATGTTCTTCCTCTACTTTCATGCATTCTGAATGTATCTTACTACCGCATAGCCACAACATTCAAATTGGTTCCCCCAGTGCAATTCCATGGAAGTCTGGGAGAATTTAAAAAACAAGAAAACTCGTGGCTAGTCACCAATCCTGCTCTGGAGTCCTCAGACCACAGTTTAACGTAGGTTGAGGATGGTCAACAAGCAAAGATAATCCATCATTGCACCCAAAATGTGCCCGAGTGCAATTCCATGGAAGTCATGGAATCCCTACTGATAAAGAAATCCATGACCATGTCAAAATTGTGTCCAGGAATTAAGGGGTGCATTCTGATGCAAGTCGGGGAATCTAGAAAATCAAGGAAAATCCTTCATGAGACCAAAATGCTGCCCGATAAATAAGTGGTGCAGTTTTACGGATGTGAAGGAAAATCCACAATCCTCCACTTTCTCAAAAGTGCGCCCAAGAGCATTGCGGTGATTTTCAAAAGATTTTTTAATTTTTGAAAAGGCTTAAAATTTTAAAATGCCCACTTTTATACTCTAATACATATGGACATTTTCAAAAGGTAAGAGAAAAGGGGTAATGATGAGAGGTTGAGATGGGAAATTTCATTCAAATATTGGTCGAGAGAGAAATTGCGAATATTAAATTCGATTTAAATGATAGACAAAATTGGAAACTCAGATCGTGATGACAAACTCATGAAGTTTGAGTCGAGATTTATTTAATATTGGATCTTTAAAATCTTGAAAATTCCAGAAAATTGGAAATTGGAAAATGTGAGAATTTCAAGGTCAAAGAAATTAGGAGATTCTAAAAATCCCAAGTCGAGGAAATTGGAAGATAAAAAAAATTCCAAATTTTGAAAAACTTCGAAAACATGGAAAATATTGAAAAATGAAGTCATGGAAAAATTGAACATCCTGAACACGTGAAAAAATCCAAAAAGTTAGAAAGTTTGAAACTTAGAAAATTTTGGAAAATTCTGGAATTTTGAAAAATCCTAAAAAATTCCAAACTTTGAAAATTCTGAAATCGTGAAAAAATCCAAGACTCAAAAATTTGGGAAGATGGAAAATCTTGAAAAATCATGAAATCATGGAAAAGTTAAAATTTTGGAAAATTTTGGAAATTGAGTTGAAAATTTGAAAAATCCAAAAAAAATTGGAAATTTGGAAAAGGCTCAAGATTTCAGAAAAGCCAGGAAATTAGAAGCAAAAGGAGTTTTTTTTAATTTAAATTTATATATTAATTAAATATTAAATTCTTATTTAATATTTAATTAAAAAACCCTCAAAAAATCAAAAGGCAACAAAGAGAAGTTATTAATTAAATATTGATCTTTATCTATATTTAATTATTAATAAAAAGTGACAAGTTAATTATAAAATTTGGAAGAGTAAAGTGGAATTAAATCAATTTTTTGAATTGATATTAAAAGATTAATTATTGAAATTTATTCTTTTTCAATATTTAAAATCAGAAAAACAAGAGGATGGATAAAATGGAAACTTCATCATAAAGTAAAGCGTTCAGATTGGAAGTTTTTTTTTAATAATGGAGAAAAGCAGTAACAAGTGGCACTTATGGGAAAGAATTTTTGCCTAAATTAGCTGTTTCCTAAAATTAGCTCCTGGCTTTTAAAGCAGCTTTTCAGGGTTTTAATCTATATATGAAGACTCTCTCTCATTTTGTCATCACACAAAGTTTGAGAAAATAGGTTGATGAGAGATTTTGAGGAATCAAGAGGATTTGAGTGAGGTTTTCCTCGAAAGTTGAGCAGGATTTTTGACGAGAGAGAAAATTTCCAAACAGAAGGAAATTCATTATTTTTGAAAGACGTGAAGAATTCAAGATCAAAAGTTTCAAAGGAATTTTTTGAGTAAGTTGGTGGAGAAACATGATTTCGTGAAGAAGAGAGAGATTTGACCTCTGAAAGAAAAGATGAAGAATTTGTCAGATTTTAGGAATTTCCTCCTTCTTAAGAATTTAGTATTATTTTTCTTTGTCCTACACAAATTCTTATGTTTATTTTGATTTTTTTTTGGCAGGAATGGCAGAGCAAAGAGGAACGAGCATGACGAGGAAACAGTTGATAAAGAATGAACAAAGGGGTTTTTTTCCCAGAATCCAAGATTGTTTCAAAGTGGGTAGAGATTAGAGATACTAATATCAGAGGCTTAGACATGATAGAGTTTCACAGAAGAATGTTTGGGTATAAAGATCATCAACTGACCAATTTGGCCACCCGAATTGTGAATAGTGGAATTGTGGCTACAGCTGGCTTTGCTCCAGCTTTTCTTCATTCTGAGTTGATCATGGAATGTGCCTGGCAATTCAATTCGAGAGATAGAACAATTAAATATTATGATGGAAACATCATTGCAGACCTTTCTCCACCCGCAATCGCTGAGGCATTTGGAATCCCTTCTTCTAGGAAATTGGTGTTGAAGATGAAGGAGCAAGCATAGAGTTTTTTCTATAGGAATTCAATATTGTGAAAATGTCATAAATGACAAGTGGTTGAGAAAGAATAGATCCCACTATTTAAAATTTCCAAAGGAGTTGGTTTGGTTGGATTTCCACAGGGAATACAGGGACTTGATCATGATGCTGAGTAGAATCTTTGGCATGCCGCACTCCTATCTATTCAAGTCATGGATGTGGTACTTTGTTGAGCAAGTGGTTGAAGAGCAAAATCACATGGACTAGGCTAGAATGATCAGTGACAAACTCAGTGAATAGCTGGCGAATCAAGAGAAATCACAAAATTTTGATATGAGTTCCTATGTCATATAC
This sequence comes from Thuja plicata, assembly GCA_018584345.1. NCBI lineage: Eukaryota > Viridiplantae > Streptophyta > Pinopsida > Cupressales > Cupressaceae > Thuja > Thuja plicata. The sequence goes on along the minus strand of MU223956.1, from coordinate 1,080,754 downwards.
ATGTTGGCATGGAATACAAGATATGAGGGATTGTGATGTAAGGGAGCAATTGGAAGTGGCACTTCACAGATAAATGTTCACAAGTGTTACACTCAGTTGCATTTACAGGCCATAGATGATTATGTTCAGATCAATGATGCCTTCACAATGCGAATTGTGAGAAGCCTGCAAAATAGATTGCACATGAGATTGTCTAAATTAGAAATGAAGCTAGTAGAGGAATACAGAGCCTCATTTATTCAATTTCTTACCTTGTCCTACATCTGAGTGCAAGAATTTCTAGCACAACCGTACAAGCTGCCAAGATATCCTATGGACAAGATGGTTCTGGTGGAGCTTACTCGGAAATTAATAGTGTATGACAAGATTCAGAAAGGAAAGAAAAAGTTGGGATTGGATTTCCCAATTTCCATAGGAGAAGATAAAGCTGAAATGTGCGCATGTTTAAAGGCAGCTGAGAGATCCCAGGATGAGTTAAATTTCTTCCATCTTCCATTCTACTTAGCAAGGCCAAATTTTGATCCTTATAAAAAAATCAATTCAATGGTAGGAGCAAGGTATCAGCATAGGACAAACCTTGAAGATTTTTGGGCCAATGCTACAGATGAAAATGAGACTAAGAAAAGGATGCGCTCTAGATTGCCCCTGAACATCATCAGAGATTGCATACTCTTTCACGTGCCTGATCAGATGAAGGAAGATCCAAATGTGCTTTAGAAAGGGTATAATCTAGATAAATAAAGGGTTACCTATCCCTATGACTGGCAAAGAAAGGATATTCCAGATCTTGATGTTTTGGGAAAACCAATCCTAGACTTCACAAGGTGCTAGATTGAGCGCCAACTTGGCAAAATGAATATAACGAAGGAGGAATGGACTTATGAGTTATTAGGGCATCAAATTCTATGGGATGAAAGACCAAAGTAAGTGTCCGGAGAAAGGATTGAAGAAGGAGAAGTTTTCTCTGGGAGTTCATAGCATAGAATAGAAAGGAATATTACTCAAGAAACACACACAAAGAGAAGGTTGGATCTCCATATTAAAGAGCCACAACAGGAGAGACCAAGAGTCAAGGAGATGCCATCCTCACCCAGCCAGACTCTAAGTGTATAGGAGATAGGCACCTTTTCCAGGCAATAATTAGAATCAAGTAGGGGGAGAGCTGAGCAAGGAGAGCAACATGTGACGAGGTCAGTTCAAGACAGATTGAGCATTAAAACCAATGATGGGCTTGCACCAGCAAAAAGTAAGGAACAAGATGTTACCACTGAGGAAAGTCTTGGTGTTTTCTTTAGAAGTATAATAGAGGAATAGATTCCCATGGCTAAAGATGAGATTCCCATGATAAAGACACCAGCCCCAGAGGTGATAGAGAAAATTTCTAGAGCTGAGGAAATTGATAAAAGGGCGGTGCAGGAACAGAAGCAGATGGCAGTTCAAAAGAATCAAGGAGCCGCCAATCTAGAATGGGTGAGGCAGAGGCTCCAAAGAAGTCAGGAAAAGGATGTTGACCCAGCCTTTGAATTGCAGGAAATTATGAATAGGGTCAACCAATCACATGAGAAGGGAAAGGCTAAGAGGTTTGCAAAGATTGTACGAGATGATTCTAAGTCTAGAACCCTTCAGCTTGCAACACCGGCCACGAACAAAGGAAAGGATCAAATCACTCTAGATGAGTATAACGTGGCTGAGTTTGACTTAGGTCATGCCCCCCGAGAGCAGGTAGTGGAGGAACTTGATGATTCTACATAGGCGGTCAAGAATAAGATGAGGAGATTAGAAGAGAAGTATCAGAGGTAAAAAGGAGAGATTACAACATTATACGACTACATCAGAAGTCTACCTCATCCAATAAGGGAGGAAGGCCACCTTTTGTCCCTCTGTCAGTTGTTCCAACTGAGGCGGTAGAGAGTATAGATAGGATCAAGAGAAATTCTCAAGGGGCAAAGGCTTGGATTGAGGGCATCCAAAATGAAGCCCACAAGAACGCTAAGGAATTAATGTGAGTCTACAATAGGGCATTGGCCATCCTTTCCTAGATTTAGTGCATGGAGGAATCATGGGAGGACAAGCATATCTATCAGGATGAGATGATCGCAGAATTACAGGAATTGATGGAGATGCCAAGGAAGGTGCTAGTTGACCATGGGATTGTTAAAGAGGGAGAAGCATATGATTTCACCTGATGGTATGGAGTTGTGCTCATGGCCAAGGAAATGTTTGGGCATTTCATTGAGGAATCTTCTCAATTGAAGGGAATACCTGAGAACATCAAGCAAGAAATCTCAAACACTGTCGCATCACTAGTATCAAAATGGTTGTATGAAAAGGAGATAACTGTAGACAACCTGAAGAGTAAATTGGAGGATTTCTTTAGATTGAACTTCTTCACCAGGGATGATTTCAAGAAATTCTCCACCTTCTCGAATGATAGGAACACTGCTCAGGCTTTTTTGCCAGAATGGGAGGATAGCTTGAGGAAAGCTGAACAAGCTATGGTAGCTTTGGAATTCAAGCAAGAATTAGCACCGAGCGTCAGTATAGATGAGTTACAAGCAGTATTGGGAAGATTACAGGCATTCAGGCAGAGCAATGAAAGGTAGATTCCATGATAGAAATGCATTTAATGCATAGTGGGCTCGATTAATGGTCATTTATTGCACCTCACTCTCCTTTTGAGCATGCATATATAAAGGGTACTTATTTTCCACTATGATAGTGGATTCTTTTTGCATTATTGTAGATCCCTTCTTCCTTGACCTAACCATAATTCGGGCTGAGGTGGCAAAATCTAGGCCGTCGTTATTGTTTGATCTAGGCCACTCATTGTATTCAAGGACCTATATAAAGGCCTCACTTCTCATTTGTAAGGAGAAAATTTTGAGATTGTTTCTAAAGACCTACTGAGACAATAAAGTTTTCATTGTTGGTTTCATGGTGAATACTTGATGTGTTTAAGTGCTTGCTTGGTTTCATAATTCCCTCATTTAGTTAGATTTTTTGGATAAAGTTAGATGAAGTGTTGTGATTGCAATAAGAAACATGATGGTGTTTTGATGAGTTCCTTCGGTTCATACTTTTGACATTTTACTGATTGTAAATCACTGTACAAAGTTAGCCTAAACCTCATTCATGCATATGCTTAACTTCTGTCATTCGCGTACATTGTTCTTCATGATGGTGTCCATGGTGGTATAAAAATCATTCGCATAAACCTTGAAGATTGCACCGGTTCTCGTGTAGTTGTAGTATAACTTGGTGAAGCAAAACTTGGTTATTGGGAATTTGTCCACCAAAGTATTGACTATCGCTATCATCACCCTTAGGAGTAGATTACAATTTCTGAACCCTACTTCCTTTTTCTTTTCGCATATTCCAAAAATTCCAAAAAGTGTTTAATTGCAAATATTTCAAGACTCAAAAACGTAAGGCCCCTTGTGATATTCAGCAAATCACATTTACCACCGAGCTTATCCATGGTCAAGACCTGACACAAAAGGAACCTTGGAGTGACCTATATGATCTTGTCACAATCTTAGCACATACAAAACTTTGATCAAGAGAGGAGAAGACACCTCAGTGTTTTGTTCTACTGGTTGGTGGATCATAAAATGCACATCAACAGTACTAAAAAGGTTTATAGCATTTTTTCAGAGCGGATTTTGAGCGGCAACACTTCTCTTATATACTATCTGTTTAACCTCTCTATTGTAGCCTTGGGAAAACCGCCTCTTAAAATTCATGAAGCACAAACTCTATCGGAAATGCAGTGACTATAATTAATGAATTTGGGTTCACATAGATTTTATGATTTCAGTATTTTTCCAATACTATTGCATTGGTCACAGAGGAATTTAGGCTCAGCTCCGAATTTTAGTTTTGCATGCTAGACTGGTGGGTAGCGGGAGATTTTGGGGTTGTTTTAGCGGCTATTGACTTTTTATTTGTCATATTCACAAGAATGGTGGTTAGGAAAGAGACATTTGAAGGAGTGTCATAGTTTCACAATCGTCCATATTTGTTTGTTAAACCTTGACACATTGGCTTTGATCTATTAAAATAGCTTTCATCTCAATTCGTAGGTTTAGTTTTTCTTTTTTGAGAACCGATAGAATGTTAGAAGCCTAATATTCTTCACTCAATTGCAACATTTCTTGTAAATGCTCTTGATGAAAAACAAATTACCTAATTAGGTGTTCTAGTCCTTATCACAAGAGGACCGAAATTGAATTATTGAATCTGTTATTTCAAGAAGCATTTGGTGGAAATAATTTGATTATTTCAGCTGGTCATGATTTGTATGATATGATTCCTATTTTGATTGGTTAATGAGATTGTTAAATCTATTGACTATATTATGATATTAGAGTCATTGATGGTGTAATAAAAGAAACTCATATTTTGTTAGGCTTGAAAGGAAATAATATTATAAAGGGCAATTTTAAATTGGATTGGAAAGGAAAGGGAAAGGATTGCTAAAGAAGTTATAAAATATCTAGCATAATTGACAACCAGATTGCCCACTTGTACATTTTAGTGTCATTTATTTGTTTGTTCTATGAGATACAAGCTATAAGGGCAAATGCTATCTCTCTTGTTTCTACAAAAGAAGTCAATAAACATATATTACTTTCGCATACATTAGGTTATCCTTTGGTGGAAAATGTTATTCTTGGCGAGGAAATTGAACATTAGGATTGGATGGAAAAAAAATTGTGTGTTTATTTCAAGTACAATATATTCCCTAGGCTTCTTGCACCATTTGAATCAATTCTTAAACTATTGAATACGATTTTGCCTCATCAGGCGAACATGATGGGGATTTATTATGTTGCTATAACACACATTTCTATATCAGGGGTATGCAAATATCTTCTTGAGAAAATCTTATAGGGCACAAGACAATAGAAAATAACTACCTAGGTGAATATGATAAAAGAAGCCCATATAGATCCTTTGGTACTTCAATATTTTGTTTGACCAAGGTCCAGGTTAGATTAATGGATATACAAGGGATGTCTTCTGATTAAATCATAGTCACATGTACTTTAGGTCACACACGTAATGGCCAAATTTCTGGAAGGTATCACCAAAAACTTGCTAAATGCAACACCAGTTGTGAAAAATACCCTAGACTCCTTTGAGATAGGAAGACCACTGAACTAGAATTTCATGCAATGGGTGTTAGAGATCAGGTAACATTGTAATTTTTCTTTTTTTTGTATGTTTCATGGTAACATACTTCATGCTCTACAAGTGAAAAATAGAGATAACCATATACAGAAATTGAGTTAGTCATAAATTTCAATTTAAGTAGGTTTTTTCTGTCAGCTATACACTTATATGCAATATGAAAAATTAAAAATGAGTGTCCGCCTACGAGGTCACTCTATGTGAAGATTTAGATTAAGGTAAGATATAGAAAGAAAATGAGATATCATGAGCAAGCAGACTCCTAATTGATTTTGTTCAATCTTTAAGCTACGTTGCAGGCTCTTTTTATCTATAGTCTTTTATTTGTTTAGTAACACAAATTCAAATTAATGCGTATATATTATTATATACTGTTACCTCATACTTTTCAAAAGAATGCATGAGTCAATTCTCTATCTTGAAGTCGAAGTTGAAGTTCTGTCCAACTTCAACTTCAAGTTCGTAAACCCGTTCAAGTCGTTTGGTCTTCACAAGCCCGTGCCTTCACTCTGAGTAAAAGTCTTTTGGAAGTCGAAGCTGAAGTTGAAGTCGAAAGATTGAAAACTTCAACTTCAACCTCAACATGTTTTCAAAGCTAACATTCTGTTTTATGCAGGTGTTCGTTGTTTAATCGAAACATCAAAAAGGGGACCCACCGAAGCATGTTGAAAGACAAATAGAAGGCGATGACGAGGCATGTGTCCATCATAACACACATACATAAAAATGGAGCCGCAATGATGTGATGGGTGAAATGCTAAACGCACGTCTCTGACAAGCATTTATGACATAACACACTGTGAGTCTTTTCAAGAACAGAAGACACGAAAATAGCAATTATAGTTTGGATTGCCATATCCGTTTGTCGGATTTCCCTCATAAACCTTGCCTTAAATGCATGTCGTCCCTTTCATTATTTATTTGCACATAACCAAAAAAGGTCGGCGTCGTCTGGTAAGAAGAATCAAACTGCGGGTCATTTTCTGTGAAACTGTAAGTGCTCTGCCATCCCCTTGCTAAATATTTTGATTGCTCTTGCTTGCTGTAATCTTGGGTTGAGATTAAATAATCTATCAGAAGCCTAGTTGTCTGCTTGCAGTCATGACGTTATTTCATCCTAAGCTGCCTAAACCAGACAAGCCCTGCCTCCTCAGCTCCTTGCCTAATATACGGGACACGTTCTTGGTACATAAAAGTTTGCCAGATGTCATAGATAGGTCCAGGAATAGTCAAACCAGCCTCATTTACCAGAAATTAACTAGCAGTGGATTGCTAGAAGCTGCTGTGTTCCCCGCGTCTATTGCATGCCCTGAGTTGATTATAGAATGTGCAAACCATTATGATCCCCATACCAAGTGTATTAAGAAAGCCTTAGGTGAAGTGATAGTCCAAATAAACAGAACCAGTGTATGTGCGGCCTTGTCTATCCCTCACAAGGAGCCTTATGAGCCTTGGACTGTCGAAGAAGCCGAAAAATTGTATACGGAGAAGAAGAAGGGTTATGATTCTGTGGTCGCCCAATCTTGGCTCTCAAAACCAGTAGAGGGCGGTTCCAAACTACCCAAACCCTTAACTATAGAGCATTTCATTAAAGAGATTGCAGACATTGTGCTGTTGTTAAACAGAGTGAAAGGGAATGAACATGCGTTTCACTGGGAGCCTTGGATGTATGTTTTTATACAG
>MU223956.1:1036615-1048463 GCA_018584345.1 Thuja plicata | reverse complement strand
AGAGAAGCGTCCATCATAACATGCGCACAAAGATTCTTAAGCAAAGTAAGCTACAATTTCATATATTTGCACAGAACAGAGTTCTCAGTCAAAGCACAAAATAGGAGATTTTGCAAACTTTCATGGATAAGACAGAGTATTTGGAACCTGGTGGTGTAAGTTTCAAGCTGTTCCCAGCTACAGCTCGCTAACCAGCTTCCCAGTACCGTTTTTTCGTAGGATTCTTCCTTCTCTTTGTTTTTCCTCCCCCTTCTGTGGATTTTTTTTTCCCACTATAACAGCCCGCCCCCAAAAAAAATAATTCCCGGCATAGTAACTGAAATTTTCCCAATAACCGATTCTTGTAAAAGAGAAGATTAGAAATTAATTTACACTTCATTAATCATGATTTTGGTAAATTCTAATTTCCAACATTTATAAACTAGTTTATTCATAAACTCATTTTTAATTTATAAAGTATAAAAACAAATATTTAATTTAGTAAAATCCGATTCACATTCCCATTTAGATAAAATAAATAAAAATAGAAAATCGCACATTTATTTTTTTTTTCAATCATTTATCATTAACACTCATAGCAAAACTAATAAGTTATCATTTTAGTGGTGTGTGCGTGGCACTACTGCATCCGAATCTGGCACTAGGCAGGAAGCTAGATCTCTCTCCTCGACCACACCCCTGTCCTCCGACCTGCATCCACTCAAACACTCGACAAGACAAACCATCATCAGTAATTCTTATATGAAATATACCTCCAAAATCAATAAAGCATTCTAAAATTGCAACATTTTACCAATCTCATAATTACCCAGACATGTCGAGTCATCCAAGTCTACATAATTCAACTGAATGATCCGCTTAACTAGGAGTTCGCAAAACCGGTCGTGACACATGTCTTTTCATATTTACGTCTTTTGGATTCAATATATATAGTCATTGTTTTTGTAGAATCAATCAAAAAACAAGGCAATTGTATTCTACTACAGCAATTTAGTTTTATCTTCTGATCATAATTCCTTTAACAGTTGGTTGAGAGAAAATTAACTGATGCTTAAAATTTTGGCTTACCAGTATGTCTGAAGTTTAAACTTGGCTATATAACTTAATCCCTACATATTATTACACCAAGCTCAAAATATTTGTTCCTTATTAACACCTATGCGACCGTGTTCGTAGTCTTCCCTGGATGCTACATAATGAATAGTCATACCTATTTTTGGAATACTACTATTGTCAACTAGGGCTTCATGCTTATCTGTGAAATGCCAAAGAACTAAAGAAACAATTTTGGCAAGTTTCTGCATTTGCAGTGATATTAGCATTTCCACATTCTGTGACATCAGTGAGGGTTTTCATGCACTTATAGTAGCAGATTATATGCAAAAGAACTTACATCCTACATCATATGAATAAGTGATTAGATGTATATCATATTTTTTCCCGTTCATTTGTCTTTACTGGTATACTAGTTCATCAGCAGTCCATGCCATTTTGAATATATTACACTTAACTTTCTTATAGATTCTGTCAAATGGTTTTATATTAGCAAGCTCTGAGGTTTAAAGTTTGGCAGCCTGTAATTGCAGAAAACTAGATCATATCCAAGAATAACAGGTTTGTAAGTATGACTCTTTGTGTTTGTTGGAATTAGAAAATGGAGGTAGCAGTGGACTCACCATTGTATTTCTAATGTGAATTCTGGCTGAGTTATCTAGTTTTAATTTGCTTCCAAAGTTTTAGCCATGACTAGTTTTAGTCTCAAAGAGTCTGACTGTCTAGAGGGTGCATCCAACTGTATACCTTGGAAGTATGATGCCTTGAACACTGTGTTTGAGATGTTTCCTGCAAGACAATGCTAAAGAACAAAATCACCGCCTGATCTGATTTTTTTTTGGTATTTTTACAATCAAATGGTTGTTTTAAATCCAATGTAGTCAAGGATTCCAATTCAAATAGACAAAGTAGCTGCAGGGTGCACCATGGAGGACATTTTCTTAGAACTTTCCAGCCTACAAAGGTGGCACAAACAGTGTTGAAATCTCTGAAAGTGGTGTAAAACCAGATTTCAGTTGCCTAGGACAATAGAACTTTATGCAAGTGTAGTGATAGGCTAGAAAACTTCACAATATCTCCGATTTGATGTATACTTCAGCGGCAAGCCAACCCAAACATTGAGTTTTCATACTCAGCACATTGCATCCTTCAGTCAATGTAGCGAGTTACATGTAAGGAAGGAAAACAATTGTTGATGACAAGTTTTTTAAGGTCAGGGTATGTTTATTGTCATAGGTACTATCTTCCAGATTTATGAAAAAAACTCTACCTTTGACGCATGTTAGTGTTTATCCTTTCTGAGAAGGAAATACTAGTTGACTCATCAAGTATCATTCCTTGTATGTTATATGGACAATCTCTTGTGTGTTCATGGCGGTTTTGACCAATGTTTGTACCTAGGGTTTTTTCACATCGAGTAACTATAGTGGAGGATCTTACCAATAAAGGGTGATTAAATGAATTATAAACAACCAATCACAATTCAATTTCAGCTCAATATTTTTCCTTTATACTATGTAATCAGGTAAAGTTCCCTATTTTCTAATAAAAATATTAATTTAGAGTTTATTTGGCCCTATGTAATTGGTGTTGCAGACAGTTCGCATGTTGATTTATAGATATCAATGGGAGAGAATGCACGACTCTAGTGGTTACTCCAGGCATGTCAAGTGTAGGAGAAGTGAGCGTTCCAATACAAATTGAAGAATTTTGAAAAATATTTAAAGAAACTGAAAAAGCCTCTACACTCTCAATGTAGGGATTTGAGGGAACAACCCAATTGTCTTATCTGTATTTCCACATTATGCATGCATTCTACAGGGTAACACATTATCTAGAAAAATATTTTCACTTGTAGAATAGAGTGCTCATACCATTGTAGAAGGTCTGCATAGAAGAAAAATTTGAAAAGTAGTTCCAGACCCAATTTAATCTTTAAATCTCTTACATCAAACTACCAATCTCTACTCTACCCGAAGACCAAAAGAAGGCTACTAATGGAGGTGCTGAAACTATCCTTCAGACTCATTCAGCACTTGGCCTTCAAAGAAACAATCAGAGAAACGCAATATTTGAGAGACACAGGTTAACAAAAGCTACATCTCTAGACTTCTCATTTTTATAGGAAAGAACAATGTTGGTAAGCATTGGCCTTGTTCGGATCTGTGCTGTAATTTAATGAGCTTCGTATCTATATAATATTCAAAATGTGTGTTGAATTAGTATTTTCATTTTTACCTTCAAAGAGATTTTCTTGTCACTGCTGACATGATTCTCAATGCATGCAAGTTTGAGACCTGGCAGCACAAGCAAGGATGCAAACTGACGATATTTCCATTTGACTATTATATCATTTGAAGGCATCCCATTAAGAAATGGATTTTGACTCCTCATGCCAATACAAACATAGGGCTCTGGAAAACCCGAGTACCATTGACATTAAGAATAGGGGTAAGTGCACCAAGATGGTGTGCAAACACGTTGCCACCCAACAAAGAAAAGAGAGAAACACCCCTTAAAACAATTATGTTAGTTTAAATTCAAATAAACTAATTAGACTTAGGTTTAGTACATTTCCATGCTAAGAATAAGGTTATTTAATAGACTTGGATAACAAGGTTGGGTCTTGGGAGCTTCATTTTCCTCCATTTCCCTCCTTTTTCACATGTTTTGTTCTTCACAAGAGGTTTCTCAACTTCCTCGTCATTAGGATTACACATCATCAAGTAGGTATTTTTAAAATTACTAGCATAATGTCACACATCTATCTTTCTAACCATGTAAATTTTTCAATTTTTTGACAATATTATCATACTAAAGTTTAATTTTATTTACTAGGGTCTCCATAATTCAAGAGACATATGTCTACCATTTTCCAAATAATTTTTAATCTACTTGACCAAATTTTAAAAAAACACATATTATTGTTCTAGACTTGATTATATACACCTTTTAATAAAAACTAGGTTTTTAATTATTTTGATGCAAGTTATGTCGAGCGAATAGACACTTGATTGTTAGAATGCACCCACTTCAAAAAATCATAAAAAAAAACAAATACTCAACAAAAAAATACACAACTTATAGCTCTCACTCTTACCTATCATTCTACCAAAGGTTTTTTCAAAATGCTATATCTAACTATATCTTTTTTGATGTGCACGCAAAACACTATGTTATGTTTTTTTTGAAAAAATCATGAACAATTATTCGTGCGCAATGGATTTGACCCTGTTCATCTTATCTTTTTTTTTTTTTTAATATTAGTTTAGAAACTAGATTCAGAGTAGTACAATTCTTGTTATTTTTACATATTATAATTTTGAATATGACTCTCAAATTTCTCTTCAATGTTCAGGGTTACCTGATATGAAAAAAAAAGTGGCCACTTATACCCCCATTTTTGCAAACCATCTTGGTGCACTAACCCATAGAGAAACTTGTGTACATGTTTTTTTATACACAATTGATCCAACAAAAAATGCATATGGAATGTTTATTAGGTTTCATCTCTTAAAGGACTAATATACCTGTTTCCTATCATACTGACACCTCTTGCCAATTTACCTTGTACATTTTTTTAAAACAAAGAGCATACTTAAAACATTAAAATTAACTATTATAACAAGTAGTGTGAAACTAGCAATATATATTGTTCATAGTAATATTACTAAGCACTAAGTTATTTACATTCATTTTCCATCACCAAAAAGAGAAAAATTTAAGCTATTATAGTAAAAGAGCCAAGACCTGACATACCCCATACAAAAATCATTAACATGTGACTAGAAATAATAGATCTTTTGGTACCTAGATGTTGTGTTGTAACCAAGATGTAGCTTATGCTTATGGATATGTAACATATGCCTTTTGATCAACTCACTGTCAGATGTTCTTTAGGTCACACAAGATCATATAGAATACTGATATGCTGAGCATATGATTTTGTTGATGCTAGGAGGTATGAGGTTACTCTCTATTTTTTATGTGTCTGCCTATGAAAATTCTCTTAAATTCATGTGACTGGGCTATTGAGACATGTATCATAATGCATAACATTTAGGTTTAGATGCTGGTAAAAGTGCCCACAATATTTGCATGCTTGAGTGGCTCCATATATTTGTATCATAATGCTTGTATTTTAGTGCAATATTGTTGTGCCTCCAATATTTGCATATTTCAAATTCCATATTCTGAATTCTTAGGGAATATCAACAAACATTTTATTTTGTTTTGGTCCATGAGGGTTTACAACAGCTCCCTCAAATTTAATGGCCTCTTTTTTGTGGTTTCTAGTTTGTGGAATTGAATCATATAGTTGATGTACATATATAAAATTCATTTTCATCATGTCTATGTTCTATCTTTACTACTAGTACTAAATCATATGCATTGAACAAATATCTAGGATAATTGACAACCAGATTGTACACATATGTACATTTTAGTCTCATTTATTTGTTTGTTCTATGAGATACAAGATACAAGCAAAAATTCCATTATATTTGTTAGCTATTTCATGGGAGCTGCAATTGCAACCCTGACCACTCTCTGGTTTCTACAAAAGAAGTCAGTAAACATATCTTACTTTTGCATACATTTGGTTATCCTTTGGTAGAAAATGTTATTCTTGGGTAGGAAATTGGAAATTAGGATTCGATTGAAAAAAATTCAAGTTTATTTCAAGTAAAATATTTTTCTTACACTTCTTGAACCATTTTAATCAATCCTGAAATGTTTGAATGCATTTTTTCCTTGTCGGGGTAGTGTGATGGGAAATGCTTATGTTTCTATAGCGCACATTTCCATACCAGAGGTATGAAAAAATCTTCTTCAGGAAGTCCTACAGAGCACATGAGAATAGAAAATAATGACCTAGATGAATATGATCAAAGAAGCCCAAATAGATCCTTTGGTACTTAGATGTTTTATTTGACCAGTGTGCAGCTTAGATTTATAGATATGCAAGGGATTTCTTCTAATCAATTCACAGTCACATGTGCTTCAGATCACACAAATATTGGCCAAATGTTTGGAAAGTATCACCAAAGACTTGCTAAATGCAACACTAGTTATGAAAATTACCCAAGACTCCTTTGAGATAGGAAGACCACTAAACTATAATTTGATGCAATGGGTGTTAAAGAATGGGTATCGTTGTAATTTTTATTTCTTTGTATGTTTTATTGTAGAATTCTTTATGGTCTGCAAGTGAGAAATAGAGATATCATATAGAGAAATTGACTTAGTCGCAAATATTAGTTTAATTGGTTTTTTACTCAGTTGAACACTTGTATGCAATATAAAAAAATTATAAATGAGTGTCCACCTACCAGGTCACTCCATGTTGAGATTTAGATTAAGGTAAGCTCAGGGAAAACTTTAAGAAACCTCCTTCTGGGAAAAAGGTGTAAAATACTGGCAAATCCTCCATTATTTTTGGGGGGAAAATTTAATATTGTTGGCAAAAAATTTTAATTTGAACGAGAAAAGTATTATTTGTACTAGCAATTTTTTTTCAATTATATGAAAATTTTGTAAAATCTTGGCGAATCTTTCATTATTAAAAAAATCATAGTGATAGGCACACATACCGAGAAACCATTACTATTTGAAGGGGGTTTGGGGGTAACGCCCCCAAGACGGGAGCCAACCCTACTTTTTATAACCGTTGGATGATCCTGGATTGATGGTAGGAATTCTATTTTGGGCCAAGATTTAAAAGGACATGTAAAGATTCCCCCAAAAGTATCTGAAATAGTGAAGGAAGTCAGCTTTGCACTAGATATTTCCCTCAAATGAATTTGAAAGGATGCAACTACTTACTCTACTAAACACCAGAGGGGTAAAGGTGGGACCTCTATTTTGATAGGTCCAGAATGGAGAAAAGGATTCCAAAAGTGGGGATTCTCTCCCTGCAATAGAGAACTTTGGGTTATTTTTAAGGTTTATGATGCTATTTTTGGAGGTTGTTCACTTTATACCCCTAATGAACATAATGAAAGAATTAACCTGTCGAAATGGATCACAAATGTGGATAACATTCCTTAGATAGTAGCAGGAGACTTCAATATGCTTGAGAGGGATCAAGACAAAGTGGGAGGATTAAGATTTGAATGGAAAGGTAATGAACTACTCTAGTGAAATAGAATGATGAGTAAACTGAGTGTTTTTTATCCTCTTGCAGAAAATAAAGGTGATTCTAAAGGTGTGTGGTTTACATGGTCTAACTTTCAGAAAGGAGATAGGAGGATCTACTCTAGATTGGAGAGATCCTATATGAACAAAGATTTTTTTCAGTTGTCACCAGTTCCTGATGATAATTGTGTCAAGGTTTTCCCCTTGACTCTTTCAAACCACCATCCTATACTCTCCTGCATCCACCTGATCGTAGATCAAGGAGATATACCTCGTAAGAAGCAAGGGTTCTCCACAAACTCTTCTCTTCTTAAGGATATAGATGTTCATGAAGAAATTAAAATCATTTCCTGGTATAATGATAAAGTTGCTCACAATTATTTTGAAATACCCATATGGACCCAAACTATTGAACCTTGGAAAAAGATTCTCAAGACTGTAGGTAAGAAGAGGGAAAAATATGCTAGAGGGGAAGAATAAAGATTAGTTGAGGATCTACAAGACCCTGAACTAATAATTTAGAATGACCCCTCAGACCCAAGAATCTTGGACAGGGTAATGATTTAAAGAGACTCCCTTTGGAAACTACAGAACACTAAGACTAGAGGTGCTAAAGTTAGAGCCAGAATCAACTCGCTTAATTTGGTGGACAGAGGCTCAAAAATTTTATTTCATACCCTAAAAAAGAAAGAAGGAAGAGATAGAATATATTGTATCAAGGAATAGGGTATAACAATCACATCCCATGAGGATATTGTAAAAAACCTTCCAAAAAATTTATAGGAACTTGTTTACCTCTGAAGATAATGGCTCCCTCATGGAGGCAGCTAGTCAGAAGATTAGAGGAATCATACTTAAGAAAGTGACTGAGGAAGATAAAACATTAATTGAAAAGGAAATCTCAGAGAATGAAATTAGAGACTCCATTTTGAGTATGGCCAATGATAATGCCCCAGGATCTAATGGACTTACAATTGAATTATTTAAAATGTAATATTGTCTGGATTTGTAGAGTCTTACATAGTACTTTCAATGAGGCAAATGCCTCTAAAACATTAGCTTCAATAGTCTACGTTGGTCTTATTAAAATGATTTGTAAAGATGGTGACAAACTTCTTGTTAAGAATTGGAGACCTATCACGCTCATTAATGTTGGATATAAGATCCTTGCAGAATCTTTGTCCCTTAGAATTGTGAATGTTCTTCCTAAAGTGGTTAATAATACTCAAACATGATTTTTTAAGGGGACGTAGATCCTAGAAAATCTAATAACTTGTTGGGAAGCTTCGGATTGGGCCAAATTATCTTGATAGAAAAGTGTTATGCTACTTACTGATTATGAGAAAGCTTATGATTGAATTGAGTGGGAGTATATCATGATAATGTTGGAAGCACTTGGTTTCCCTCCTTTCTTTTGCAAGATGGTTTGTACACTTCTCCAAGGAGTAAGGGCAATAGTAGAGGTCAATGGACTAAGATTAGAATTTTTTGAACTTTCTAGGTCCATCCAGAAAGGTTTCCCCCTTGCCCCTTCCCAGTTTTTTGTTGCAGACTCCCTCAATTTCCTTCTTAGGGATGATCCCCTGTCCCCAAAAGTTAAAGGATACATTCTCCCAAATAATTAAGAGGCCTCTAACATTCAGTTTTCTGATAACATAGCCATCCTCATGTATCTAGAATAAAATAATATGGGTTGCCTCATGACAAACCTTGATTTGTTTTTCTTGGCCTCTGGTAGTAAGATATCACTTTCCAAGTCTATTATGTTGGGTCGAGACCAAAATCCCCTATGTTGGTAGGGAAAGTTTAGATTGGAATGGGGAGGCCCTGACCATATTGTTAGGTACCTAGGTATTCCATTTTTTGTAGACCCCAATATCAATGAAATGTGGAGTTGGGTCAAAGATAGAATTATGAAGAAATTGAACAAATGGGAAAGTAATCTCCTCTCTTTTTTGGGTAGACTCCAAGTATGTCATAAAATTATTTCTTCTTATTTAACATGTTTCTCTTCTGCTTGGCTTTTCAACCAATAAAAATTTAACCTTATCAACAATTTTATTAGAGACTTTCTCTAGTCTAATGGTAGAGGTAACAGGAAGGTACATGTTGTTTCTTGGGAGTAGTGTACTAGAGAGAAGTCTTGGGGAGGACTTGGTCTGAAGGATATTAGAACCCAAGGCATTGCATTAGCTATTAAATTGATTACAAAGGCATCCACAAGGGAAGAGCCTTGGAAGATCTTCATAAGAAACAACCTATCTTGATCTCATCCTAGAAGATCTAAGGCTTGGAATAATATTTTCTACACTGATATTCTTACAATATAAGGAAATATAGTTGTGCAAGGTTCAAGTGTCTTTAAAGTTTTTGGGAAGAGTTAGAAATTTATAAGATAATTCTTCTATAACTATGTCTCGACCTGCTCAACAATTCGCGATATCATGTTAGATAATTCTTCTATAACTTCAATGTCAACATAGAAAAGATGGGGATCACCAGATAAATTATAAACCCCAAGGTTATTGAAGGAGAGGGAGGTCGTATCAATTTGGATGAGCTTATTGACGCATCTATGGTGGTGGCTAGTGATAATACTAGGGAATTTGAGATGGACCTACTCAACAATTCCCAAAATAGCATGTTAGATAACTACAGAACCATAAAATGACCTTTCCACAAAGTGGAGGATCTTAAAAAAAGGGTTAATGGCAATGACAAGGCTAAAAATGATAGCAATACTGAGGATCAGGAGAATTTGAGCAGCAGAGTGCAAAAGATGGAGGATAATATGACTAGGGTAGAAGATACCCTAAAGAACATAGTGGAGAAAAGCTATAATATCATTAAAGCATCCAAAGAGCACACCAACAGGGTCATCGAAAAGCTGGAGGCAAAATTAGATGGGCTGGAGGCGGCCAACATGGAGGTGGAGACTGAACAAAACACTGAACAGGTTCTTGGAATGAGAACTAGATCCAAAACCAAGAAGATTAAGGATAAGAAGATGGCTCTAGATCTCCAAAAGATCAAGGATTTTTTTGCCAACATGGAGTTGCTCAAGGCCAAGGTGGCCACACTGACAGTGGAATTATCATGAGGGTCCCTGGTCTTTTATGTTGACCCTATTTTATTTTCTTTTGTAGAAGCTGTCTATTTTTTTCTCTGGCCTCTGTTGGCCTGTTCTTTCTTTTTTCTTTGTAAAGTTTTAAATACGGCTTAATGCTTTTTTAACTATGTTTATGGTTTCAGGAACCCTATAAAACCTTTTTTACTTAATCAAAAACTATGTCTTGACCGAAGAAAATGTATTGATTTGTGGCCAGAATTCTTTATGGTAGAATCTAAAACACAATAATAAACATCTGGCATTACTTGAAGGCTTCTCAGAAAAAAAGTCATCTGAGAAAAGTATTATTACTTTTGAGGATGTACTACAACAGGGGAAAAAAATTCCATGGGAGAAGATGGAAACTTAGTTTAATAATCCCAAATCCCAATGGAGAACATATTCCCTCGTCTCTATTTCCCTTAATTGTTTGGTGTCTGGTAGTGGTTGTTGCCCCCAAGTGGATGTTGCTTCCAGTTCTCATGGCCTGAAAACACTCCCCTCCACCTTGTTAAAACCATATAAATCTACCACTTACTTACTTTAAAACTTGATATTATTTTCCATGCTAATTCTAAGTGGCATTTGGAACCCAATATTATCTACTTTTTTTTTGGAGGCTCCTGCTAAATAAGTTATGCTTTAAGAAGCCTGGAGGAGAACCTAATCTATGCAATGTCGGTAGGCATCTTAATTTTTTTTACATGTCTTCTTTGAATGTTTGGTTTGGTATCACCTTCAATGTTCATTTCAATGTTTTGAAATTATCTTAGGGCATATTAATGGCATCAAATACTATAACACTTTCTAGCCTATCCTTTCGTGTGTTATATTGTGGATTATTTGGAAGGCTCAAAATAATGATGTATTGGAAGGGAAGGAGAGGAAACTTACTAAGTCTCTTAGGAGACTCATTTATATTAATGTTTCCATGCAAGTTAAAACTGTTATCAAGATGAAAGAAAGTAAATTCCTATATATCTTGAGAGATGACAAGGTTACTACTGAAAAAAGGACATTGCACATGGATACACCACCATGAAAGCTGAAGGTGTGTTTGAAATCTCTCTTTCTGAATTCATCGAGCAACTAAAAAAATCTAGGTAGGGGAAACCTATTGATGGAGTGCTGAAAAGTATAGATAATATTTCTTTTAAGGCTCATGAAATCATTGGGTATAATGTTGTTTCTCCAGATTCTAAAGATTTTGATATAGAATAGGAGGCTCCTCCTGAGTGACTACTTTGTTCTAGAAAGTTTAAATTTTAATTTTTTTTTGTATCTAGTCGATTATATTGTATGTTAGCAGTAACTTGTATTTTTTGGCTCATTTTGATCTGGCTGAAAATGGTCAGCATAACATTCAATATCTATTTGTTATGATCCGTATAACTCTAACGTAAACCACTTTTATATACTTAATGATATGCATTAGAAAAATATATATATTAACTACCTTATATATATATATATATACACATATACATATATATATATGTGTGTGTGTGTGTGTGTATATATATATATATACACACACACACACACACA
>MU223956.1:985029-1017597 GCA_018584345.1 Thuja plicata | reverse complement strand
TGTGTGTGTGTGTGTGTGTGTGTGTGTGTGTGTGTGTGTGTGTGTGTGTGTCAACAAAGAAACTAGGGGTGTGGGTATGCATCAATTAAAATAATCAAAATAAAGAATTTGGTGGAAAGATGGTATGAAAAATGTACAGAGCCAATGACCCTATGGTGTCAGATCATGCAGGATAAATAACTAGACTCCTAACAACTAAAAAAAATATTTACGATTTCAAATCCTCCTGATGGATTGACTATGTGGAACTTCATGATGAAATCGAGGAGTGTAGTTATTAACTATCTATCATGGCAGATTTGTAATGGGTAGAGTGCTCCTTTCTGGAATGATTCTTGGCAAGGATATCCATCATTAATGGAAAAGTGTCATCTTCAATTATCTATCCCAATCCTTATTACATCATGGAGAACCAAAATTATTGAATACATAGAAAATGTAGATGTTTTATCTGGAAGAGAGACATAAAAAGATATTATTTAAATGAAAATTGAAGACCAGGAAAGAGAGTTAAGGAAAATCCTATTACAAAAAACATATTTATTATAAAAACATCAGATACAATCATATGGTCTCCTTCTAAGGAGGGTATCTATTCTGTTAAGTTGGGATATAAGGCTATACAGATCATTTACAATCAAATTCCCCCTTAGTGAGCTTATTCTTTCTATTGGAATAACACGATCCTTCCAAAAGAAAATAGTTTTGTATGGATTGCACTCAGAAAAATAATATTAACCGATGATAGGCTAACCAAGTTACAAATTGGTGAACCATTCAAATGTGTGCTTTGTGGTATATAGTTTTAAATAGTGGACCATTTATTTATTCAATACTCATTTGTAAAAAATATGTTGGACTATGTCATGATGAAGCTAGAGCTGATCACACCATTAACAAACACACAATGGGATTGGTTTTAGTCATGGCCTAATATTAAAAAAAAAAAAAAAAAGAATGAATTGTTTGCATGCATTTGGAAAATTACCCTTGGCATGGTTCTATGGATGATTTGGTGGAAGAGGAATAAAATAATTTTCAGAAAGGAGATCTCAAGGATAGACAAAGTGCAAAAGATAATAGATAGGTCCATTTCCAAAATTATAAACTCATATACTAAAAATCATAAAAATTGCACCTCGTCATTTACAACATGGGATGCTTTCATTTTAAAAGAATGGAGAAACATTTTTACACTGGTTAATGGTTTCCAAATGACCTTGTTTAAACCCAAGATAGATAGGTCTCAAATTAAATGCTATCCACCCTAAAAGCACTATGTCAAACTAGAATTTGATGGGATATCAAGGGGAAATCAAGGAATGTCAAGTACGGGAATATGTATCAAAGATTGATTAGGCTCATTATTAGGAAGAAAATAAATTTATCTCCCTCGGGGAATGAACATAAGTTATTAAAAAAATAAATTGCATATTACTAGAACATAAGTTATTAGAAAAATGATAGACATATGTCTTTGAGGTCTGTCAAGACACCAATAAAGAAAATTAAAGTTTACTATGCTAATGTTGTCCAAAAATAGAAAAAAACTATATGTTCATAAAAATAAGAAGACATGTGAGATGATGGTGGTAATTTTAGAGATACCCATTTCATCATATGTCAAGATGATGATGACGAAGTTGAGAAATCATGTTGGAAGATGAAAAAAATGTGTAAAGGGAAAAAAATAGAGGGAAAATAAGCTTGCACACCTTAGGGTCATTTTCCAACCCTCTTATCAAGCCAAAACCCAGGTGGGTTTTGATGTGCAATATAATCTACCTAGGTTTTGAAAATTAAAAAGTACCATGCATGAAAGCATATTTCATGCAAATTTTGTCATTAAGTTAGATACGATGAAAACATATGATAAAGTGAACTCGACTTTCCTTATTAAAGTACTAAAAAATATTGGCTTTCTAAATAGCTAGTGCAAATGGATTAAAGCTTCCATATTAGGGGCATGGTTCTTAGTATTAATCAATGGGGTCCCGGAGGGCTTCTTTCCCTCCACACAAGGGATCAAACAAGGAGACCCTTTATCCCTGCTCCTTTTCATATTAATGGCTGAAGCTTTTAGCAGACTCATACATGCCAAATAAGCTCTTGGCCTTTGGATAGGCTCAATAATAGGGGATTCAGATTTATCAATCACCCATTCGCTATTTGTGGATGACACTCTGCTATATGGAGCATCTAACATTAAAGAGGCTAAACAAATCAAACAAGTCATGGATTTGTACACTGAAGCCTCAGGTCAAAAAATCAATGCACACAAATCAAAAATATGCTTCTTCAATACCAATCAGATTATCTCAAATAGAATTGCAAATGCGCTGGGGTTTACAATTGATTTCCTACCCTCCATGTACCTTGGCATCCCTTTTTTCATGGGCATAAACAAAAGCACACATTGGTCACCTATTATTGATAGAATCAAGTCCAAAATTGTGGCATAGAAAGAGAAATGACTATCATTAGCAAGGAAAATACTCCTTATCAAAACAGTGCTTGGCTGCAATCTTGAATTATTACCTTTTAGTACTAAAAGCTCCTCCTTCCGTGATTCAGACAATCCAAAGTCTACTCTGACAATTTCTCTGGACAGCAAATATTAATGGAAAAAAGAAAATTCCTCTTGTTTCTTTGCAAAACATGGCATAGGTGAAAGTTTTGGGAGGGCGGGTATACACGACTTATCAAATCGTAACAAAGCCTTTGGGGGAAAACTTGTATGGAAAATGTACTCAAAACTAAAAAAAAAAGTGGTGTCAAATAATGCAGAAGAAATACTTAGATACTACTTGTCCATCCAGAATTTTCACCATTACGGAACCCCCTAAAGGATCAGCCATTGGGACTTCATGATGGCTTCGAGAGATATTGTTACCAAATATATAACTTGGGAGGTGAACACGGGGGATAGAGTTAAATTTTGGAGAGATTAATGGAATGGTTCACCTCATTTATTTCAACTAGGGCCACGGGATGATTTGGTGGTAAGTACTGAAGCACTTTGGGGACTATACCTAGTGGAATATGTCTCTGCAATATGCCTCATTTCCAACAAAGTAATTTGGAAAGACCCGAATGAGCTTCCCATCCGACCACCGGATAGAGCTAGACTAAAACAAATTCTCCAAGGTAAAGAGATTTTTCTATCAAAAAAGAGGATAGACTATTATGGGCTCCAACTAGAGATGGGGCATTTAATATTAAATTTGGATACAAAATTATCCAGTAGCAGCAAACAAACAAAGTTCCGCATCGAGCATTCTCCTTCTATTGGAACCAAGTAACACTGCCTAAGGCCAGTTGTTTTACCTGGATAACTTTAAGGAAAATATCCCTCAATAGTGATTGGTTAAACAATCTCCACATATCTCAACCATTTAAATGCTTGTTGTGTGATCTCAAATTTGAAGGTGTGGATCACCTTTTCCTTAAGTGTCACTTTGCGCAACAGTGCTAGTTATATGTTCTTGGTAAATTGAATTATCTTACACCCCTTCCCAATACACTATGGGATCTCTTCCAAGCATGGCTAGACCTATATCCAAACTCTCTTTTCTCAACCTTATGGAAGTGTATTCCAGCTATAGTTGTTTGGTCGCTGTGGTGGGAAAGAAATAAGAGAATCTTCTTGTAGAATTCTTCTCCAATAGAATCAATTCAGACCTCAATGGAGGGTAAAAGTATGGAGCTTTGTCATGTTTGAGGACAATTTTGGTCATTTTGGGTGTACATGTTTCGGTCAGACCAGTTTTTGTCGAAACATGTTCGGCCGTACATACGTGTCGCACACATAGCGCCATGTGGCGTCGATGTGGCAACGGGGTTCTGGCTGAAACTGGTCCAGTCAAACCTAGTCCGGCTGGACTAGTTTCAGTCGGAACCCATAAAAACTATATATACGCCAAAATTTGTGGAGCGGAATAGGGGTACTTCAGCCAAAAATAGGTAGGAATTTTTTTTGTTTTTTTTAATGTTTTTCAGTTTTGTTATGTTAAATTAATGTAGTTGTACTATTATTTGATGTTTTTTTTTGTTTTAATTTTGTTATTTTTAATTTTAGAAAATATAAAATATTGTTTAATGTAGATTTAAATTTATTTTTTAGTTAGAATCATATGTTAGTAAGTTAGTTAATTAATTTAGTTTTATTACATGTTTCAAAAAATTAGAAAAATGTTACAAAACATTAGGAAACTATTACAAAACATTAGGAAAATGTTACTTAATAAAATGTTATTTATTTAATTAATTTAGTTTTATTACATATTTCAAAACATTAGGAAAATATTAAAAAAAATTAGGAAACTATTACAAAATATTAGGAAAATTTTATTTAGTTAATTAATTTAATTTTATTACATATGTTTCAAAACATTAAGAAAATGTTACAAAATAGTAGGAAAATGTTACAAAATATTAGGAAATTGTTACTTAGGAAAACATAAACTCTAACAAATGAACCCTAACATGAAACTAAAACATAAATCACCGTAAACTCTAACATTAACCCTAACATAAAAACTTAACCATATTGGACCCTAACATGAAACCGTAACTAACATGAACCCTAACAAAACCTTAGGAAAATGTTAAAAAATATTAGGAAAATATTACAAGACATTAGAAAACATTATACTATTACAAAGTTCATATTAAACATAACATTTGCACATAACCTAACATGTGAAACCCTAATATGAAACCAACATCAAACCCTAACATGAAATTGAAACATAAACCTTAACATGAATCGTAACATGAAACCTTGACCATATTGATCCCTAACATGAAACCTAACATGAAACCAACACATGAAATTGAAATATATAAATCAACATAAACCTTAATGTGCTAAATTAAATTTTTATTTTGAACATACATGTATTTGTGTTTTCTTTTATCTATTTTATCTATCATGACATGGCATTAGCTAGAAACTAACATGAAATTGGAACATTAACCAACATAAATTTTAACATGCTAAACAAACATATATATGAACCCTAACCATGTAAACCTAATTTAATAAAGTATATCCTTAAACCCAATTGAGAAATAAACCATAACATGTTCAACCAACATGAACCGTAACCTTCAACTAGAACACATACTAGAAACCAACATAAACCCTAACATGTTAAACCAACACATGAAACCTAACATGAAAACAACATGTCAAACTAGAACATGAGCTAACATAAATCTTAGAACACTAGAAACCAACATGAACGAGCTAACCATGAACAAATTAACCCTACACATAATTGAGAAATAAATCAAGTTGATCCCTAAACCTAAACATTCAACATTAATCTACATTCAACTAGACTAATAAACCAAGTTTTGCACAAATATATGTATGTACATATGATTTTAAATCATTTTTTCAAATGTATATGCTTTCAATTGTTTTCAAGTTTATTTATTTGTAATGTACGTGTTTAAAAATATATATTTATTTTAATTAGAATTGGACCATGTACATGTGTAGAGATCTAGACATATATTCTTCTTTATACTTTTGAGCATCTATATCTATTTTCCTATCACACGAGGCATCGGGTAAAGGGGTATCACCTCTAGATTTAGGAGATGTTAGTGTACAAGGGGGTGGTAGCACCCTCTCTTCTCATAGATCTGCCAACTCTAGAGAGGACAGAGAGGAGTTATTCGCGAGTACTATAGCTTGTTTGAGATGAGCTATTGAGGTTCTTGATGAGAGGATCCAGTCATCCACCCTCCCTAATAGGGACAGGGTGAAGATTATTAGAGAGGACCTCATTTGTATGATTGACACATTTCAATCATACAACCGGTATAATAGTTTATCTTTTGATACATTCTATGCTTCTCTCTCTTGCAGTGTTACTAGCGCTGTGAAGTATAGACAGGTTGACTCGGAGGTCTCCACCACTCAGGTGAAGACTATGTGTAATTTTTATTGAGACAGAGCCCAGGTCAGAGGTTATAAGACCACTCGATGTTAGGATGACCTTGTTGCACCATTTATTTATCCTCAATGGTTGGATTCTCATCATAGGTGGCCCCAGAAGGATGAGCTTCCATTATATTTCTGCAAACAACTATTTGCAGAATTTCTTTTGAATCATGAGGTTGATTACACAGATTTTCTTGGTCATGCTAGACAGGGGAAGGGGAGATTATCAGATAGATTCAAGGGGCCTAATGCCCCAGTGCCTGCTAATAAGTGGGAAAAGGTGGGTCCAAACCTTTTGGTCATACCAAAAGTTTTGGAAGGGACAAGTGTAGGAAAAAGGGTACCTAATGGCCAAATTAGGTCAGATGTATATTCTAGTATTGTGAGTATCATGACACAGGTACATGAGATGACATATGATTGTGTAGACAAATACATGTTGTGCTCCCATTTTGGCATTCCTCCACCTACACAGGATGCATCTTCTACTAATGATCCATACCAGACAGTAGATATACCATCTCCTTTAGAGGTTGCAGCTATATCAGAGATGGACCAATTGCGTACTATGGCCACATGTTTATCTTGTGATTTACTTTGTGCATATCAGGCATTATAGATTATCAGCTAGGTTCCTCTCAGGGATGTCCTGTCATTTCTCTCCACCATTCTTAGCAGATTTACTGGTGCACAGAGATAGGATGATATTCCTGTACCACCTATAGATCCTCAGTAGACTGTATTTGACAAGTCTACACATGCCACTTCATCACATCTAGTTCATCAAATTTTTACCAGCTTGATTATAGATATGTAGATTGATCCCTCATAGGTGTCCTTACATGAGTAGGTGGATCCCAGTGATGAGCCCTTACATGATTCAAAGTTGAGCGATAATGGGAGAGCATTACATGCTGCTATGATAGAGAATTAAAGTTTTGATTTTAAAATATATGTATATAGATGCTCTCTAGAGTATTCTAGACAGTGTGGAGCATGGATATGGAGATTTATAGACTCCTGACCATCCTATGCATCATGATAGACAGGTAAATTTATACATTTTTCCAAACTTAATTTTTCTATGATCATAAGTATTTAGTTTATTATACATGTGTGTATGCATGACATGTACATATATTTCTTTTATTGCACATAGAGATCAGAAGGAGGTGGACCCAAATCAGGTCACGGATCAGGATATGGTCCTAGTATATGAGCACATATATGCTATTTTACATATTTCATGTTTCATAGATATATTGTAGACATTTGATATGTGCATGTTATTTTAGACATATACATTTACATGTTATATGTTGGTACAT
Source organism: Thuja plicata (assembly GCA_018584345.1). Lineage (NCBI taxonomy): Eukaryota > Viridiplantae > Streptophyta > Pinopsida > Cupressales > Cupressaceae > Thuja > Thuja plicata. The sequence goes on along the minus strand of MU223956.1, from coordinate 1,010,313 downwards.
GCTATTTCATATTTTAGATATTTCATAGATACATGTTATTTCAGACATATACATTTACATGTTATATGTTGGTACATGCTATTTCATATTTTAGACATTTCATAGATACATGTTATTTCAGACATATATATTTACATGTTATATGTTGGTATGCTATTTCATATATACATGTTCATTTTAGTCATTACATATTATACGTATGTGAATGAGTTATTTCATATTTTAGACAAATTACATATATACATGTTCATTTTAGACATTGCATATTATATGTATGTCAATGAGTTATTTCATATTTTAGACAAATTACATATATACATGTTCATTTTAGTCATTGCATATTATATGTATGTGAATGAGTTAAGGGGATTTCATTTATTAGCTATATAATAAACTCGTTAAATGTAATTAAAATACACCTAACTAATCTATTCAATTTGTCATGTAAGTAATTAAAAGTCATTTAAAAGGGGAAGTCTTAAGGGGAGGTATCAAAGCATACAAATCAAAACATAAATCTATTTAACAACATATATTATTTAGCTATATAATAAATTCATTGAACAATTAAAATACACCTAACTAATCTATTCAAGGTATATATTAAAACCATATATCCAATATCCAATACATTAAGTAAGAGTTCAAACTGTAGAGTTCAAATATGAAATTATGAGAGCTACAAAAAGAATTTTATCCTAAAGCTCGTGATGCATATAGTCTGGTTCCTCTCTATCTCTTATTATCTCCAAAATTTTATCATGTTCTTCAATAGGAAACCTCTACTTTTGATTGCCACTTCCTCTTTTTTGCAATGTCTCAAATTGGAACTTTTCTGCTATAACCAAGTGACTGTAATGTAGAACCTTTTTGCTAGACATATATTCAATAAATTGAACACCATTTATGTCTATCTTTATTTGCTGATAATATTTTCCTTCAATAACAACTGAACTAGTCAGATATGACTGCCCATCACCATATACAATTTCTTCTAGCAACTTGTATTTAGCTTTCGTGCATCTTAGTAGATAATAATCTACACTTTTTGCATTGTCAGGATCTGCAACCACAGCAAAAATATCACCTATACAAATCCAGATTAGATATTAAATTCAAATCAAAAGTATAATAAATTAAATTTAAATAAAAGAACATGTACATGTGCACGAACATGTAACAACTAAATCATAAACACACTCGTAATGAGCTGAATATATAGGATCATGAATGTTTATGTCAATGTCATCATCTTCATAAGGAAGCATTCTAATTAACTCCTTCATATCCCATCGTGAAACATATCCATTTGCAATATTCTCACATTGACTCATTGGATTGTCCTCAATGCAATCAACACAAAAACATGTTTTTTCTCTTACTTGAATCAATAAAGGCTTGTGTTGTCCAGTACTCATCAATTGATGTAAACTTCTAATACCAACAATCCTTTGAAAATTGTAAGGATTAGATTGGTCTATATCTATTACAAATATGAAATGAAAGTTGCAAATTTTTAGATCAACAATTATGATAACATAGATGAACACAAAATCAAATTTAAATTTAAATTTTTCCTACAAAATATAAATTACCTTTCACTTCCCAAAAATAACATTTGTTCTATTTGATGTCCTGGCTAGCAAAATGATTTTGATACCATTCAACAATTTTCTTTGAATTCTCTATCATGTTACCTATAAATTTTGAACTGTCAGTTTAAAGCAAATGGATCTAAATTTAAATTATATTATTTGATTTATATCTAGATATATATTTATCTACTATTCACGCAATTTGTACCTGCAAGTTCATGTTGGCAAAGTGCACGCTTCACACATGCTCCTGCTCCATCGTGCTCTCCTTTTCCATGTCCACTTTCAAAGAAGTTCCACATAAACTTAATATTGCATCTAGCATGTTGCATAGCTAGCCAATTAAAGGCTTTTAAAGATTTAAATTGTCCTGCAAGATTAAGTTGTATGAAAAATAGTTCAATCACATAACAATTTAATGTAAGTAATCAATGAGAATGAAAATGAATTGAAGTGCATAAACTTACATGCACAACCATCAAACCAAATCCAGTGTTGTGAAGCTTGTATCCCATGATTCGCAATATCTTCAAAATACCATTGCAAAATAATGAGCCACATAGCTCCTATCATGAACTTTATCACCGCTTATATAGAAATGAACCTCCTTGATGATAATGTGTTCATTTGGATTGGTACTTTCTACCTGATCCAAATTAAATTGTGTGTGTCTATAGGTCACATGGACAAATATTGTAACTTGATCAGAATGATAATATTGACTTTGGATATCTTTTTGAGTAGAGAATGTATAGTTCTCCACAAAATCTACAACTGAAAGAATACAACCAGGTTGAAAACAATTTTTAGAATCACGAAACTATTTAGCTTGCCATCATGCACCACGACAATGCTGGATATGTGGATAAATTATAGTATGAAACCTGGTCATAAACTCAAGGTAGGGCAATTCACTCTCCTTCAATACAATTTTTTTTGATTCATCTCCTATCCTATTTTGATATGTCTCGTATTCAAATCTCTTCCACAAAACTGACATTGCAACATTAATATTCTCAATTTGCAATCGAAATTTATGCAAATCTCCACAATCACTGCATGCAATCTTTATACATTGTACTTTGAACTCATATGAATCTTCTTATTTCTCACATAAAATAGACTTCACAAATTGTGTCGTACTTCCAGGGATGACCATATCTGAATTAAGTACTGCCATAACCTTTTTTATAGGATTGCAAATATAGATGAAACTCAAAATGATTTCAGAAACAACAAGTTTCACATACCTTATTTATGTGTACAAATAAAGAGTGCAATCTCTCGAACATTCTTTGACATATTTTCACATCTGAAAACTCTTTCTTGAATGATTAAAACAATTCACTTTGTGTTGTATCTATAAAATGTTTTTGGTTTGCAGTTTTCATACCGGTCTCTTCATCTTTCATCTATATATTATCCCTTCTATTAGAAGAAACACGAGAGTGAGCGGTCCAATATTCAATGACCTGTCTTTTTACATCTTCAAAAATCTTGTCTTTTCAAGGAAGTCTACAAATATTAACCCAATTTTTTTGAATATTTTCATCTAACATATCTCTCTTCCTGATATATCTTTGAATAGCTCTTCTAGATACATTCAGTAAATCATAAATTTCATGTACTTGTTTTCTTTGTGTCAACCTCCTACTAGATAAAGTAGTCATCAATGCTCTACGTGAAACACTTAAATCAGCTCCTTGACTTGAGTTGTTAATGTCGTTAAATGCATCTTGCAAATTTTCAACTATTATTTGATTTACATTGTCTCCTGAGTTTTTCTTGTTATCAACACCTAACAACTCTAAAATAGGAGTCATTTCTTTTTTCCTGAATAACCTGACAAATAATTGTGCTTTTCCAATCAGACTTTTATTTTGAAAATATTCATCCCAAATCTTTTTGCATTGTTTTTTTATTGCACTTTCAGGTACAAATTCGTCAGATGAAAATTGACTAAAAAATGATTCCTCACTAATCTCCATCAAATTGCCCATATCAAAAGTTATATTTCCATCAATTTGTTCCTCTACTTGAATTGCATCTTCTTGAACTTCAACAGGTTCATCTTAGTTACGTTTTGTATAACATTTCATTTTGTCATCCCTTTTTTGATCAAAGTTTTTAAATCTATTTCTTTTATTCCCCATTGCACAAATTGCTCAAATTGAGAGCTTCGATTCACCTACATTCACAAAACAATATACTCTTGATAAAAAAATAAAAAATGATATTGATACTTGTTCATAATTTAATATTGAACAATGCTTTAATTTAAAAAAAAAATAAAAAAATTTGTTAAAAATACAAACCTCCTTGATAATTTTAAATTTTAGTTGTCCTTTAATGCCAAAAAATACGCCCTTAAAACTATTAAAAAATTATTTTCTTCAAAAAAAAGCTTATTTTAATTCACAATTTACAATATTATGTATTTTTTATTTTTTTAAAAATATGCTTTTAAATATGAGATTGAAGGGTCATGGTCATCCACACGACCATGTTTGGTTGACCTTAGTTTTGGTCGAACCAGGTCCGACCGAAAATGGTTCGGCTGAAAGTACCTATGTGGTATCCCATGTGGCAGCAACACAAGCAAAAATTGAGATTTTTAAATAAATGTCTCTTTGGAGGCTAATTTCCCTATCAAAATTCATCTTGTTTTAAAATCTAAAAACACCCTTTTGTAGAGCTCGGAGTTTAGATTATGGTCATATAATTTTTATGGTGTTTTAATTATATATACTATATTGTAAGCTAAAAGACTCCAAGTAGGTATTTTAACATTGAAGAACACGCTCGTTCGGAAAAATAAAAAAAATAGAAAATCATGTCGAAAAAAATTAAAACTTATATTTAACACTAGAGGAGAGAGTCCTCTTCAAGAATATGTAATTTTTTTTGTATTTGGTTTAGATTTGCTAGGGCAAATGTGGAGGGAGAAAAAAACTATTAATTTCAGGTAACTCCGACTTTGAATAGTTATAACAGACAAAATATATACCGAAAACCAATCTTTCTTTTTTTATGCACTATTTGTACATGTCATCTAAAACATATTATGAAATCAGAGGAAAAAAAGATTATTTTCATATATTTAGTTGGAGGGACCTAGACCCTACATTTTCAGCATTTTTTGAGCAATTAAAAAATGGACTTCAAAAATTAAAAAACTAGGTCAATGCTTATTCAAAAAAAATTAAAAAATTATAGGCATAAACTACATCCAATTTTACACATTTCATTAGTTTACATCATTTTCAAATTCTAAACACAAATGCCACTTTTATGTCATTAAAGTTTAACAGTATTGGATGTTGTGGTCCTCTTCCTTTGTAAAAGTGTGACATAGCAAAGTCAAATGCAACCCAATACTAACAAGCTAGGACAACTCTGTCATTCAGGAATGGAAAGGAATTCACGTGCCTATTGGCTGGGGACAACATGATCAGACTAGGCAAACACAATGTCAGGATTCCATCCATTGGATTCCCCCTCAGCCTAAAACTGTTAAAATCAACTTCGAAGACACATCAAGAGGCAATCCGGGATAGTCAGGGATTGGTGTGTGCATCAGAGACCACAACGGAGCTATACTAGCTATCAAAATCTCCCCACTTCCTATAGGATCTAACAACATTATAGAAGTATGAGCCTTATTCCAGGGCCTTGTACTAGAAAAATAAGGAAGATTTGAAAACATTCATGTTGAAGGTGACTCATTGGTCATCATTAACGCGTGCATCAAATAGGAGATCCATAATTGGAAACTATGGTACATCCTCTGACAAATCTGGATACTACTGGACTCATTTTTAGACATTTTAATTTCCCATACTCTGAGAGAAGGGAACACTATTGCAGATTACCTCTTCAACTTGGGTTGTGATGGGCTTGAGCATGATGACATAAGCCCATGGGACTTCATATGTAATAACCCTGATTTACATAGACTCATTCTAAATGACATAGATGCACAAAAGGACCACGGTAATTCTCATCTTTATGCCGATTCTCAGAGTGAAATCTAAAGGAAAATGATGTTAGAAACAACCTCTGCGATGATAAATGATCATGAAAGCTTCAATCCTTGCACAGATTACTTCATACGTGATAACACATGTGTTTAGGGAAAGTTAGATCAGCTTAAATACAATACATGTGTGACTTCAAGTAAGGAATTATAGGCAATCATTAAATCACATGGCTAATCTAAAAATTAACATCTTCATATGCAAGGAATTCATATTGACAAAGATTATTAGCTACGCATGTGTCCTTTGCCCATGCGGAGCCTTAACAATGTCCTCAAACTGAGCGTTCAAATCTTGAGCACTTGAAGTTCATCAATTCAAACTACGAGCGATCTACTTCTAGGTTGGGTGTAAGATTTCACACAATGCAAATAATGACATGGAAGGCATCATGTCTTGTCAATAATTCTTGTTTAAAATAGGGCGAAACTACTAATGCAGTTACAAAAACATATTAGTAATCGAATCCCACTGTAATACATAGAGCAACAACCGCCTTCAATATTTGAGATGGAGCCAATTATTGGAGAGTTTTTGAGATGCAATTCTTCTAGGCTTCTACATGAAGAGTTGCTTCCACGAAACCATAGAATCTTTCTTCTCCCGGATGTATCAGAGAACCAACTCCCAGCTAGGATTGACAACTACTAGCTTAACGTTATGTTCATTTGCCACATGTCGATGATCTGTAGAGCCATCTACCGGGTAATTGGCGAACACATACTTGCGCCACGATCAAAACAGGTTATATTCCCATCGCAATTTGTCTCAATATTTCTTTCAAATGCAATGGATCTCCTCCAGTTTATAGATTTACTATTTCTGATAGCAAATAAGGTAGTTCCCCAGAAGTACATTAGTGATAATCGGCTTTTGTTAGCAACCCACAAATACAATCTGTGGTTTGGGTCTGCCCTAGTAGGTGGGTTGTTTTCCCATCACCAATTACTCGCCAAGCATGAATATATGCTCATATTTGATAGCATTAAGAAAATCCTAGGAAAATAGAGCTTCCATTATGTGAAGAACACTCTGCAAATTGTGTCTAGGGCTCTGGACAAGGAATCAGAAGCTAATATAAAACGCAGTCTTAGCCATTCTTGACATCTTGGAGTCTCCTAGTGTATCCCTATGGACCCTCAATTTGGCGATGATTCAAGCCCCAAACCCAGAAACTAATGTGCCCCCTAACTTTGTCCCAGATCTTAATTTTCCCCTTGCTCAGGGATCACAACCAAAGGCGGGATTTGCTATGATGGGTACTTTGTAAAATCAGAATGTGGATGAGATTGATGGATGGGTCATTGAAATCCCCATTGCTCCTCCTACAAGTTGGGACAGTGCGGGGTTCTCACATGTAGCTCGTCAGTTAGAGGAATCAGATCCTATGGAAGAATAGACCTATACTGGTGGGTGTGGTTCAATTTTGTAAATTTTGACATGTATACGAACTTTTGACATTTTCTAAATCTTTTTTTGGATTTTGGGTAAATATCTGTCAAAATTTGAGAATCAAGTCTTATTGAGGATAGTTCTCCTCCCTATTGTAATAGCTTAGTGTTAGATACTTTGCAAATTTCTTTGTATCTGGTGATGATTCGGGGTTTTCTTCCTAATCCTTTCCTAGTTGAGCCTTTGAATCAGTTAATATAATAAATATATATAGTGGCTAGTCCACTTTTGTTTAAAAAAAAAAAAAGTACCATGCATAGTTTTACATAACCTGTACGAGTTATGAATACATCAAAATGTATGTGTGTAAACTTAGAATTTACTACAAATATGTATAAACATACATATATAATATGTATCTATGCATAGCTATAGTTTTATGTGTGTGTGTGTGTGTGTGTGTGTGTGTGTGTGTGTGTGTGTGTGTGTACATGCCTCTCTCTCTCTCTCTCTCTCTCTCTCTCTCTCTCTGGTTTCTAATTGTACACAACCCTTAGGGGTTATGTACAACAAAGGTGAAAATTTCTAGTTTTACATAACCCGTACAAGTTAGTATGGGTTATGAGAAACTGTGAATGTTGTCATTAGGTTTACATAACACATACGAGTTATGCAAAAATATTCATATTTTAGTTTTGGGGTATATAATGTTCCTCAAAACCCGTAGGCATTTTGAGGAACATCCTCAAAACTCGTACGGGTTTTAAGGATCATTTTGTTTTTTAATTCCTAGCACGTTTTCTAATTTTTCTGAACATGCATTCACATCCTTTTTATGTTATTTTCATACTTTCTTTCATCTACATTATTTTCTTTTATTTTTGGATTCCATAGATCTTTTATTTGTAGAATTAATTGATTCTCTTATCTTTAATTTGTTTAATTAGAACTATCTAAACTTTTATTAACTAAAATATTAGAAATTTAAGAAGATATTACAGAAGGAATATAAATGAGTTCTACAACAATGCAAACAAACAGGCTGAATTTAATTCAGCATTGCTAATAAATACATTGAAGTTTTATATTGTTATTAAAAAAATATGACTTACAAACAAGAAAGAGAGTTTTATTAAACTCTTTCATCTCCAAGGAAAATTATCAAATATTATCTGTGAAGCCGATTCACAAATTATTGTGAATTTACTGAATAGACAAGAGCTTTCTGATGTCTGTTGGCAGCTAACTTTGGTTATTAAGCAAATTCTTCAGTTATGCAGGTCTCTTGACTCTGTCACTTATACGTATATCCCCCGTGAGTGGAATGTATACGTATATCCCCCGTGAGTGGAATGGTGTTGCTGACTGCCTAGCTAAATGGGCTTCTGAGCATGGGCAAGGCTGGAATATTGTTGACCAGAGGCTCCTTCCCCCTGATTTATCTCATAAGTTGGATCAACAAGTTGTTCAGGATTTGACTTCTTAGAGCTCTTTGTTGTATTGTTCTCTTTGGCTTTCAATAAATTTTTACCCCTCTTTTAGTCTAAATTGTATAACCATCAAAATACACTATTCAATACGAGTATTGCACTGCGAGGATGATTACGGTATTAAGTGCGAGGATGATTACGGTATTAAGTGTATTTACTTATGGTTATAGGTGAGTTGTATTGACAGTTTGTTACAGTTTTATGCGTGGAAAGATCGGTGGTATTACCAATATTTGCATATGATTATGACTGAATTGTATTAACAGTTTATTCATCCTTTCTTAACTGTCTTTGAAGTGCCATTATTTATTATTATTTTTATTTACATTGATTCAATATAAAAAAAAAAAAAAAAAAACAGATACGAGAATGAGGATTCCAGTGGCAAAGAAGTACCAAACTTTTGGATTCCTACGAGAATGAGGATTCCAAGCTACACGCCAGAGGATATTGAATGTCCGCCTAGAAAAACAAGATGAACGAGTAGAGAATTTATTTATCGTAGCAATAATCAATACATCTCTGCGAGAGCTTGTACACTGCTAGTAATAAGACTCGTGTTTCCGAAGACCAGTGTAGAAAGATTATATGGATACATAATAGAAGAGTTTCCACTCCAAATCTGTTCTGAAAACAGTTGATAAAGCTTTTGAGTACCATGAGATCCATCCCAGAACACATGTGTGCTTATATTGGGGCAGAACAAATTGTGTGGAATAGTCTTTCCACAGCCAACTTCTGCATTAAACATTCCAGATCCACAGCATGCCGACGTAGAATCGCTGAATCCTGCTCCAAGATATTTCGTAGATTCATTTCGGTTTTCAGTGACAGAATCACTAAAGCCAAAAGAAAAAGCAGTGGGAAATAATAGAAGTTTCTTTAAAGAGAGCAACTTACCATAGGCTTCAGGGTTCTGAATTATGCTTATTAATCCATCGTAAGCATTAAGTTGGATGATGGTCACTCCGTCGAGTTTTCCATTGAGGAGAGTCAGAAGAGACTTGGAAGCACTGTTATATGCCATTGCCAGCTCATTTGCAGAATCCAAACACTCCCCGTGTGATGTATTGTAAGCAATATATTTGATGTAAGGAGTACAACCCACAGGTGGAATGTTGAATATGAGGAATTTTCTCGCTCCACTATTGTAAAGCGTCTGTCATGTTACACAGCAATAATGATTTAGTTCCTAAAAACTGAAAGATGTTTTTCGTATTGACAAAGGGAAGAAATTTCCAAATTGAAGGATTTCAGACTTACTATAATAGATTGATTAAATTTGGCGAGCAGGAGAGTGACAAACTCTGCTGGAGTTGTAGTGCTTTGGAAAGTAGTGTTGGCTATGTAGGAGCCAATGTCGTTGCCTCCAACTGTAATGCCAAATAAAGACTCTTTCAAGTCCGCTGTCCTCGTTAGATTATCAGAATACTGCTCGTACAAAACTAGTTGTTGGCTCATACCGATGACTTTCTGCAAGATTGTAGAAGATTAGGTACAACGACATACCATCAAACTTTTTGTTGAAATTTTGAAGGGTAGTTCCTACGCTATTTTAGAGAGTAGTTTGTTTAGGAGAAATGAAAAGCGTAGGATTATAAAATAAAATTAATAAAAGGTAAATTTTGAACAAAAGATTTCACATACATTCAGAATTTTTATATTGTCTTTATTTTATTCTATTAATTTTATAATAATCATTAAAATATTATATATTATAGTTTAATTACAATTAATAGGGATGATTATAATATTTTTTAATTATGCTACCTAACAATGTTGAAGACGTTAGAAATGTACTCAGACAATTATAATTGACTTTCTCAAGAAATATGGACATTGACTTACCTACAAACATTCAATAATACAAAATTTACCATCACAAAAATAAAAGTTATAATAGTTATTAGTTACAACATACATCCTGTTAGATCTATCGTTCAGATTAAATCAAGGTCTCCTCATCTCACAATTAAAAACGAATGTTGTTTTCTCATATATTTTTTAATACAAACATTTTTCCAATAAAAAGTAAAACATAATGTAATAGTCGTAGGAACAACATTTGAAGCGTCTGTAACGTATTGGTTTCCCAAACGGCATAACAGCTCGTAAATTCAAGAAATGCTTTATAAAATACGTCAACATTTAACTAGATGATTTATGCAGCTTTACTGACTGATTTTAACAAAATAAACTCACCTAATCCACATTAGAACTTTAGATTATACAGGGCCTAAATAAACATATTTTTCTTTCATACAAAATTTTTAGTTTTTTGGGGGGCTGAAATATAAATTTATTGATCGCTTGAATATTTTTTAGGAAGTAAAAGAACTGAAAAGACACCTGTGTGGCACCTGTTGAGTCGAGCAAACCGCTACTTCCTGATGCGAAATTTATCCCTCTTGAAAAATCTGCCTCTGGTTGGAGATAAGGAGGGGGAAAAGGGAGCCCCATGTAATTAGCTGCAACCACAACCAATGCATTATGTTGTTGTTAATATTCTGAAAAGGTGAAGTTTTGCATCTACACGAAAACAAAACAGACTGAAGAAGAGTATACAAATCTATAACAAGAAATCATACCAACGAAGTCGAAAGCGGTCCGACCATCAGTAAAACGGCCAGTTGGGCAGGGGAAAAAAGACACGCCATATGGGATGAAGTTTGCACGCGCTGTACAGTTTGGAATATAATTATTATTGCCTGCATCTGCTAACGAGTCTCCAAACAAATACATGGCTGGCACAATAGTTTCCTCTTGTGCTGCTGCGAAACAAATGATGATCCATAGCCCAACAAAAATACTCAGCACTGAGCTCTCCATTCTCATCTTAGCAACCGATTACAATACCACAGCTGCTGAATCTCTATCTTATCTACCTACTTAAATAGGGGAAGACACCTAGTATTCAGTATGTAGAAAGATCAAAAGTGGCCATTTCAAAATGTCATCTGTATTCTTAGTTGTTCATTTCAAAAATGTCAGTACTTATGGTCAAATTTCCTAATTCTTACTAAATGTCTCAATAATGATACACAAATGAACTAATCACACAAATGAACCAATTACAAACCAAAAAAGTTAAATAGACCAACTGAAGGTCCGCATCAACCGACATTCATCAGCAACCAGTCAAATACTAAATGGTACAATCCATGGCGAGAAATAAATGGTTGGAGATAAAGGGCATAGTCGTTTGTAAAGGCAAGAATGAAAAGCTCGGTGCTCAGCACTTGTTTCGCAGCAGCTGAAAAAGAGCCTTCTGTGCCGACCATGTATGTTTTCGGAGATTCGTTAGCAGATGTAGGGAATAATAATAATATATCAGACTGTCAAGCGCGTATAAACTATCCACCATCTCATTTTCCCCTACCCAACTGGCACAATTTTTTACTTCCTTGGTATTATTCCATGTTACAGATTTAAATGGCCTTTTAAAATCTTTAAAAAATGGAAAGAAAAAAAGAGTCAGACCCTACACTTTCAACACAAAATTTAATGAAAAACATAAAGCAAATATAAATGTCTTGACTTAAATCATTTAAAATCAATATTCTCTACATGACTGAGCTTTTGCTAAAAGTCTTGATTAGAGCCACACCAATCATTTAGATAATTGTTTGCTGATTTTGCTAAAAAATATGGAACCCGTACTATATATGTCTCTTTATATCTTCAGGATGGTTATAATGGGTGTTTTTTCTGTCGTTTATTATACATTGATAACGTCTTTTATCTATTCTTGTAGAATTGTCTGGGATAATTAAATAAACAAATGTCGTAGATTGGGTTTCCTTGATTCTTTCCTTTCATAGCAAGTCTAGTCTGAACTGAGTGATTGTATTGGATTTTTTCAAATCAGAAGATAATATTCTCAGTATGAGCCAACAACTATTTCTATTGGACCAGTATTCTGACAATCTAACTGGAGCTGCCCAAGCGAATCTAGGCAACTCTTTATATGGCATAATAATTGGAGGCAACGGCATTCTTTCTTACGTAACGAACAATACTCTAGAAAACACAACTACTCCAATACAGTTCATCATTCCGCTGCTCGCCAAATTTGATGAATACATAAAAGTAAGTATCAAATCCATCAATCTGAAGACTTTTTGCGCACTGCTAAACCAAAAAAAATTTACCATTTCATAAAACAAGAATAAATTCATTAGTACTGTATAACTGGACAGAAGCTTTACAATCGCGGGGCAAGGAAATTCCTTGTATTGAACATTGAACCTGTGGGATGTGCTCCTAGAGAAAGAATTCTTGGAATCCAGATATACCACGGAGAATCCATACACTCCTTAAATAAAGTCATTGAGGCATATAACACTGCTTTCAACTCATTTGTGACTCAGCTAAATGAAAACCTTACTGAAGGGACTATCATCAAACATAATGCTTATGATCTTTTAACTGACATGATCCAAAATGGTGAACCCTATGGTAAACTGCTCTGTTTATGTAGACACTTGATTATCTTATTTTCACAATCATGCAGATTTGTTTATTAAACCTTGGCACGTTGCATTTGATCCATTGAAAGAACTTTCATCTCAACTTTTAGGATATGTTTATCTCCTTTGACTAAGGATAGAATTTTAGAGGCCTGATATTCTTCAGTCAACAAATGTTGTTAAAGATTGTAATCTCAAACACCCAACTGCGCATCATACGTATGCACATTAATACTTGTCACTGTTTCATCTCACGTCCACATCCGACGTATCCACCATTTGCAAGCAAATCTCTCAGCATTAAAGATAAAAATTGAAGCAGATCTTCATTAGATTCAAATGGATTTCATCTTTTCTCTCCATTGTCACATCTGCAATCTGACACACTTTATGGGCATTCTAAAAACAATATTTTATGTTTACACAGTCTCCTCCATAATGTCTATATAATGTTTGAATCTGTATTTTGATGTGCTCTCCTAGCAGAGTCCAGCTCCGCAGAGCTGTAAATAGCAATGTACAAGTTATGTGTAAGGTTGTGATTGTTTAAGGGTGAGAGTTCAGAAGCTCAGTTAATGTAATGTCTAGGTTTGTTTAATGAATATAAATTTTGTGTCTATTTTTGTTTGACTTCTGTTTCTTCTGTATCCTTCAAGTGTAATGGATGTGGCTAAGTTCGAGATAAAATGTACTATTGACCAAATTTGAAAAATCTGAAAACACCATAGATTTTTGCGGAATTTTCAGCATCTGTTCTTATTTTCGACATCTGTTCTTCATAATCTACATATTTTGTAACCGAAAACCACAAAAAAAATTGTTAAAAACTTTATGTATTTTCATGAATTTAAAAATAAAAAAAAAACATATTTTTCCATCTATCTAAATGTACATTTCAATAATCCTTTGTTGGATTTAGGAGATATTAGATTGACAATACTGAGTTGAATCTAATAGGTGAATAATTCAATTGTTTTATTTTCCATGATTATGAGCATTTCCAAAGGAATTGGCTAAAATGGGTTTTTGAAACTCTGTCTTCTTAAAAAAGTATTTTTAAAGTGATGAAAATTGCAAATAAGAAATGGAAAACCATGGCTATTTCTAATATGTTGAATTCAATGAGTTGAGTTTATTTCCAAGTGATGCTGCAATAATAATAAAAAGACCAATGTATGTTAGAAGAAAGTTTATTTTTCGAAGAGAAGTTTTAAAGATTCAAATTCTTCATTGGAAAAAAAAACTTACCTAATTAATACTTAGGCCTTAGGCCTTCTTGATGTCTCTTAGTCCTCACCACAAGAGGACCAAAACTGAATTATTGACTGAGTTATTTCAGCAAGCATTTGGTGGAAATAATATAATTTCTTCAGCTGATCTTGATTTTAATGATATGGTTCATATTCTCATTATTAATGAGTTCGATGAATCTCTTGACCCTATTCTATCTATAGTTATGCATGATATTGGTTTTATAGATGGTGTAAGAAAATAAAACTAATACTCTATTGGGTTTAGAAGAAAATAATATTATAAGGGGAATCTTAAATTGGAATCGAAAATAAAGCGAATGGATTTGGTAAAGAAGTTACAAATTATGTAGAAATAAGAAAATTAAAAGATAAGAAGACTTTTGAATGTATACTCACTTTCAAAGCTTGAAACCAAAAGTGAGGGAAAAACAGGGGAAGAAACTTTAAAATATAGTAATTTTTTTGAAAAAAAAAATAGAAAGACCCAAAAAGTTAAAGTGTAAGGAGGGAGATGGCGACAAGGATACTATGGATAATTAGAAAAGACAGTACCAAGAGGAGGTTTTCGAGACATATTGCAGCCAACATTTGATATAAAGGCCTCTTTAAAAGAAAACATGAAAAAAAAAAAAAATTAATACTTTTGAAGGGATCTTAATTTTATTAGTTTGTTAGAGGATGATTTTAAGTGGTGGAAAATTAGTTTTACTTTAAAATTATAAATTTAAGTTTGTGTAATCTCGTTAGCTTTTAAAGTTATATACAAAAATATAATCTTTTCACTAAATTCTAATTTAATTTTGTCATTTTCATATACATGATCATTCTAAGATTCAAATGTACAAAAAAGTACCCACAAAATATAATACTAAAAATTGTACACACATGTTACTTGTCATTTAATTTTTGATCCATTTTGTCTAATTTTTAATTCATTTCTTGTCATCTAATAATGAAAATTACATACACATGATTAATACATTTACATGACAACATATGATGTACTCTTGTACAACGTTGGGCTAATTTCTGCCTACCATTACTTATCCTCATTTACACACTATTCAACACTCAAATCTATCTTATTTATATGGAGTGAAAATATCTAGCATCCAATTCTTTAGATATTTAGTCTGAGCTATCAATAAATCAGTATACTTAGATTTTAAGCATCATAATACATTGTCTTAGATTAATCTCAAGGCAAGTTTATTTTACTACATAGACATAAGATGCTTTTACAACAAAAAACAATCTATCAAACTGATTAAAAAATCAATATAACTTGATTTTAAGCATTATAATACATTGCCTTAGATTAATCATAAGGCAAGTTTATTTTACTACAAAAAAATATAAGATGTTTTTACAGCACAAAACAATCTATCAAACTAAACAAATTGAGAGAGTAACCCATACTAAAATACACCAAAATACAAAGAGTAGCAATGAGAACAAACTATATCCTTGGCTGCAAAACAGAGCATCAGAGAATACCTTCGTGTTGTTGCAAGCAATTTTCAATAAAATTGTTGTATAACAATTATTCAGATTGGGAAATAATACCAAATTTCATTTAGATTGATTGATGACTATTTTTTGATATTTTTAAAGTGTGTTAAAAGATATATTATTTGCTTCTTTGTTATAATATTTATTCAAATAGTTGTTTAAAATGAACAAGATTTATTTTAGAATATACAATTTGTCAGTTGTTTCCATAGAGTAACAATTGTCTAAGTTCACTTGTCCATGGCATTAATGTAGGCTTGTATTTATGTACCATAAGAAATGGATAATTTGTTTGTGTCCCATTTACACAACATTTAAAGGCTTATGTCCACAACCCACTTCCCCGAACTTCATTTCAAATTTTTTCACATTTTATATGACTCCCCTAGGGTTTACAATTTTTTTTTTATCTTTAAGGGGCCGAAGCCAAGGATTGTATTAATTAAAAACTAAAAATAGTAAAGAAAGCATATGAAAGAGTTTACTGGTTCATAACCCAATCCCACCAAGAGGATTGTAAACCCAAAAGAAAGAGCACCTAGGCTCATCCAAGAGTTAAAACTTTGAAAATAACATAATTCAATAGGGAAGATTTGAAAATCCAAACAAAATTCAGTAATCCCCATATGGACCTATCTCATGTTATCACACAGAGGGAGAAGTGGTATCATTCTCTGTGGTGGCTGCATAATTTGATTTAGAGCTTCCTCCCAAGACTGGGGAGTCTCTCTCTCCCTCTGGTTCGTCCTCCATGGACCCCTCTGTAGGTTCTCCATCCTCCTCATCTGCAACATCCTCTATATCTACTTCTTCAACCTAACCTTCCTCATCTTCCTCTTCATTGGCTTCCTTAGAGTCAACCTCCATTCCTTCATTTTCATCTTCATTATCTGAGCAGTCAAAGCTCCCCAAGACATCCAATCTTTCATCATACTTTTATTGAAGAACCCATGGGATGTTTTCGTCTAAATTCTCCCCATACAGGACATTTAAACCCTACTCCATGTCTAGAAATTTAGAGAGAAATTTTAGACCTCTCCTCATCATGCATAGACATAGCTCGAGGTCCTCCCATTCCCAGCCCCAAAGTATGTTGAGGCTCCGAGGTGGTCCAGCATAGATGTTTCATCTAGGAAAACTGTCAAAACTAGGGAAAGGTTGCCCCACCATCATTGTCGTGGCTAGATCTAATGGAAGTGGAGCTGTGAGATTTGAATTGATGTTCATGATTACCTTATGGAGACCCACTATATATTTCCCAAAGAACAATCTATCACAAATATCCTTTGCCAGAGTCTTTGAAGCCCCTGCAACCAGAATGTTAGCTAGAAATCCTGTGCATATTTTTGATAAAATCCTAAACCTATGATTTGTGCAAAGAAATTTGTAACCTAACACTTTTCACAGCGCATGAATAACTAAGAGATGATGATAAATGCATACTTCCATAATTTGGTTGGAAGATATTGGGGGTTCGAAGGCCATTTGATCAATATCAAAACCAAACTTAATTGGGGTGTCCATGTTTCTACCTTGGGAGACTTCTACTCTTGTTCTCAAGAAAAGATAAACCAGTGAATAATTCCAAGAACAACCGAGTTAATAAACTTGCCAACTTAATGCAAGTCAGGCCACTAAATGTTAGCGCGTCATGCTTTGACATAACACACAAAAATATACTCTCCTCTTCGATGTCGTGTCTCAGTTCAAAATAGAAGAATGGTAAATTCCCATCTTTAGAGTGACTTAAAAAGCTCCACCTTAAAGGACTCCATCTGATCCATAAAAAGGTTGCAGTTAAGCTAAGGAAAGGGGGAAGAAAGAAACCTGTGCCAGAGCATAAGGATAGGTCCTACCAAGGAGATGTGATGTAAATTAAATGAAATTTTCATTACATGCTAAGTAGGACTGAGGAGATGTGTTGCCAGATTGTGTCATCGTCTGGAATCAGTCCATATTTCAAATAGAATTTTGCTAATGTCAGGAGCCATCACATCATCCCAATGAACACTTTTAACCAATGCAACAATCTAAATTAATGTCGACTAGACTCGGGGTGAGCTATTTCATATTAAACTACCTAGAGATCGTTGCTAAAAATCACCACTAGACAAGCCATTCTAATCAATGTACTTGATATGTTCTCTGAAAGCTACCTTGTTTGCCAAGTCATCTGCCATGTAATTTCCTTCCTGGTAGATGTGGTTAGCCATTGTGGAATCAATTTTTTAAATTAAATTTGAAATAACCTCCAGAATTGCTTGTCGTTTCCAATTTGGAGAAAACCCTATTCTAACTACATTAATTGTAATCAAGGAGTCCCCTTCAATTTCCACTTTTTTAAGGCCCAGTTCAAATGCCAATGACAATCCCAGTAATAGGGCTATAAATTCTGGCAAATTGCATGTGCCAATTTCCAATGGTGTTACTAATTTTGCAAGCAAGGAGCCATCAAGAGAATGAATAATGCAGCCCGCCCCAGAAGGGCTAGGGTTGCCTTTTGAAGCTCCATCGAAGTTCAATTATACCAACCATGGGAAGGAGGTCTCTACTTACAATTAGCCCTGAGGGTGACATTTTCTTTAACCCCTATCCCAACTGTTGAGGGAGACTTGAGTCCAAACCATTTTTTGATTTTGTGATCATCCCAGCTAGTATAATACTTGTGTTTTTCACTTTGTAATTGGATCCTAGCATTTGTGACTTCTACTATAGAGGTTGCAATTTGGTTTAGGATTGAGGATTTCTCCATAGAAATATCTTGGAAGATTCTTCTATTTCCTTCTTTCCAAAGTTCCCAAATGAGAATGGATGGAGTGATTATCCATAAATTTCCACATAAGCTCTCCTTAAAGAGCTGGTGCCAAGAAGTGAAGACTGAAAGAATGTCGTTCGGAAGAGCAGAGGACCAACCCATTTTTGCACATAGTCATTTCCAACGGTTCGATGCAAAGGGGAAAGTTAATAATAGATGATTTGTGTCCTCTTAGTTGCTATAGCATACAAAACACATGGACGGTCCATGAAATCCCATTTTCTTGAACCAATTACTAGTAAGAATTCTTCCTTGAATTGTTTCCCAATAAAAAATTCCTTCTTTGGGAAGGCAGACTTTATTCCAACAAAGTTTATTATAGAATTGAGGTTGGTGATGAGAAGAGTTGTCTGAAAGGATTCTGTATATGTCATTTGCCTTGTAATCCCATGTTTTGTAACCAGTCCATATGAATTCATCTTGGCCCTCTTTAATCAAGAAAGATCTATTTTCAAGTGTAGAAGTTCAATTCGATCTATGTTGAGTTGATCAAATTGTCTCCAATTCCAAGAATAGTCAACCAAGTTTTGAGAGCCCAGAGTGATTTAGTCTTTCACTAGAGGGCCCCATTTCTCTGTGCAAATTTTAATGATATTATTTTGTCCTAGCATTTGGTTAATGCATGGGAACCTGCCCCATGAATCATCCAAATATCTGGTCATTGAACCATCATTGATGTTCCAGGATATGTTAGTCTCAATTATTCCCCTAGAGTTGGAAATGAAGTTCCAAATTCTAGATCCTCCGGGAAGATCAAAGATTCTAATTACCTTTTCATCCTCTAATTGATGAAAATATTTTCCTCTGAGAATTCTAACCCACTTAAGATTATTCTCCTTAAATATTTTCCTCTGAGAATTCTAACCCACTTAAGATTCTTTTCTAGTATAGTTTTTCTCCAAGGGCCTTGTTCTTCCACTGCTGATTTTTTATGTCAGTGCCTCCAATCTCAACTGGTTTCTAGATCTTGTCCCAAGAGATGAGAGTGAATTTCCTTTTGGTATTGGTTCCTTGCCAAAAAAAAATTCTCATTCTTTTGACTATGTCCATATAGCTCCCTGATGGAAGAGAGAGGCAAGACATAAGATAAATAGGGATGGATGCTAGTGTTTGTTTGATCAGAACAACCCTCCCCACCCAAGAGAACCATTTTGATATCCAAGAATCCATCTTCCTGTCCATTCTCTCACCAATTGGTTTGCATGTAGATTCAGTGCTTAAAGCTTTGTCTATTGGGATGCAAAGGTAAAGACAGGGAAATGTTCCTATTTTAAACTTGAACAATATTTTTTGTTCTGTTGAATTTTCTTCTTGGTGTTGAGGATGAAATTTTTTTATTTCTCTTTATTGGTAACTTGTCCAGAAGCTAAAGCATACTTATCTAGAGTTTATTTCATAAAGGAGACTTCCTTGGTGTTTCCATTGCCAAAGAGGAGTATGTCATCAACAAATTGTTGATGAGTGATGGGCTTAACCAAAGATGTGATTTCTACTCCCTGAATTGCTCCTTGATCTTGGAGGCTGTTGAATCTTCAACCTCGAGATTCTTCCATGATGATAAAAAGAAAAGGGGAAAGGGGGTCTCCCCACCTAATTCCATTAGTACCTTCAAAAAACCCACGGGGGATCCGTTTACCAAGATTGAGAATTTTGGGGTAGAGATACAATAGTATATAAGGTTTATCCAAGCTTTGGAGAAACCAAACTTCTCCAAACATTTTGTAAGAAATCTTGAGTCCACTTTATCATAAGCCTTCTTTATATCTAATTTTATTATCATACTAGGTTGCTTGTTACATTGAATTGAGTGAATGGCTTCTTGTGCAATAATGATTCCATCTAAAATTGACCTCCCTAGAACAAACCTTGTTTGTTCCCCTCCAATGATCTTACTCAACACCAATTTTAATCTATTGGCTAAAGCTTTAGAAAAGATTATGTATAAATTATTACGTAAAGCTATTGGTCTAAATTCATCCATGTAGGAAGCATTTTCTTTCTTAGGAATTAGAGCAATGAAAGTATTGTTGATTTCAGTTAAGAATCTACCTGAAGAACGTACTGCCTCTAGAGCTCCAGTGAGTTCCTTTCCAAATATATGCAAACAGGGTAAGTGCAAGAAGTTGGGTGCCAATTTTGTGGAAGTCTTGTGGACTTGAAACAATGCCGCTAGAAACGGGCACCTATTTTGAAGAAATTGGCACCCATCTTAGGCTCGGACACCCGATCCAAAATTCAAAAAATGGGTGCCCATTTTTAAAAATGGGTACCCATTATTTTACAAAACGGGTGCCCGTTTTTAAAATTATTATCATTATTTTTAAAATTTTAAGAAATGTATTTTTTGATGTTGATTTATTATATTTAAGAAACAGGTACACGTTTTTAAACTTGTACCCATTTTTTAAATTTTGAATTTACAAGGCCACCCTTTGCATTGGATTTCTGTTCGAGATAGGCTTGGTGGTACCAAGCCTATGCTTGGACCTCAAAAATAATGGCTAAGGCATTTGAATAGCAAATTTTTGTCTTGTTATAATTTTTTGAGGGTCTTCCTTATCAAATTTTTTGACGAAATGAAAACCCATTAGAGAACTTACTGTCTAGATTTATAAAACATAAATTTTATACTTATATGATCAATTTTACTATTTTTACAATATCTATTAATAAAAAATGGTACCTAAAATTAAAAGAGTAAGGTAGTTGATGGGCCACCAGTGGTGCCCTTTGTTTCAAACCCTGTTACACAAGGGAAGTGTTCAACTGCAAAGCCATCCACTCCAAAAGTGGTGATTGCACTGCCAGCAGTTTCTTTTCCTACTTCCAGGGCTGTGCGTCAGTCTCGCAGTCCTGATGGACAAACAGATGACCCAGATAAAAGGTGGTTCACCTCATCTGTAGAATTTATCCCCAGCTTTGGTTCTGTTCCAACCTACTTCTCTGCCAGTTGATATGCCACCAGCGGTGCCCTTTGTTTCAAACCCTGTTACACAGGGGAAGAGTTTAGCTCCAAAGCCATCCACTCCACAAGTGGTGCTTGCACCACCAGCGGTTTCTTTGCCTACTTCGAGGGCTGTGCGTCGGTCTCACAGTCCTAATGGACACATGGATGACCCAGATAAAAGGTGGTTCACCTCATCTGGAAAATTTCTCCCCAGCTTTGGTTCTGTTCTAGCCTACTTGCAGATTGCTTCTCCTCTCTTGGGGATGAGGAAGACATGCAAGAGTTTTTATGATTTTTTTGTCTTGGAATGTGTGAGGTCTACCTGACCTCTCTAGAAATTACTATGTTCGTGATACTCATCACAGACTTCAGAATCTAGACGTGCTTTGTTTACAAGAAGTTAAAATTTCTAGGTTTTTGCTTAACTCTGCCTGTCGTGTCATATGGCCAAATGGCATTGTCTTTTCTTCTCAGCATGAAGCTGGAAAAGGTGGTGTCATTACTATTCTATCACCTCACCTTCATTCTTGTGTTATTGCGCATGGATGTGATCCGATGCAATGTGTAACCTAGATTTTTCTATCTCTGCATAATCATTCTTTTGGTGTAATTAATGTTTACACCCCCAATGATGCTGTCGAAAGATCTCAATTATGGTACTAGCTAGTAGACAACTTGCCTTCAGCTACTTGGGTTATGTGTGGGGACTTTAATATGGTTAAGTTGGCCTCTAACAAGGAAGGAATTTTGACTTTTTGCTGGACAGTTGGGGAGAGAGAAGCCTGGTATTGTTGCCCAATTTTCCCACTCTGTGCAATTGACCTGGTTTGCCCTGTCTGTTTTCTTCTGTCTTGTTTTCCAGGGGTTTCACTTCTCTGCTAAAACCCTTAAAGCCTTAAAACCCTAAGTCTCTTATGTTCAAGCGAGGTAATAAACCCTAGGCCATGGCTCTTATATTTCATCAATACTTTTCTAAGTTACTAAGAGCATGTGCTTTATTTCTAAGTCGCTTGATCGCTTCAGCCTGGGCGAATATTCTTTTCTTTCTCCCGACTTCGCTTTTCCTTATGTTGCGTGGTCTAGTGATCTTTTGGAATATTCCCTAAATGTCTCCCGACTTAGCATTTGCTCTTTGGTCGCGTGATCGCCAGATATGTCATAAGCCTTGGTGGATGTGGGTCCCAGGTCTTTGGTCGCTTGATCGCAGTAAGATTTGATTCAAGTTATTAAGTTGCACGAGTGCACGACGAGCTACCAATCACGCTCGTCGCGCAATCGCGATCTATTCTTGCCTAGGTCCCATTCGTTCCTGACTGTGCGACGAGCTGAAGGATAATGTCATCGCGCACTCGCCGAGTAAAAAAGACGAAGATGATATAAGTCGTGAGTATGCGATGAGAAAGAGATAAAGTCATCGCTCAGTCGCGGGGAATAAAGATAAGTCAAGGATCAACCTGCGAGTGTGCGACTGAAGAAAACAAAGAAGGTGTCGCGTTGTCGCCGAGCAGTTTAGAGAAAAGAAAAGGAGCTCGCGAGTGCACGACAAGCAGAAAAGAAAGGGGCTCATCGCTCAATCACCGATGTTTTAAGGACATCAGAGATCAGCTCACGACTGAGCGATTGGTAAAAGAAAGGGCCTTGTCACGCAGTCGCCGAGCAATCAGATAAAAGGAAAAATGGCTCGCGGGTATGCGACCATGTAAAAGACAACTCATCGCTCACTCGCCAAGTAATGAACGAGAAAGGAAAATAGTCTGCGGGTCTGCGATGAGCTGAGGGAGTAATGTTGTCACGCAGTCGCTGAGGAAAAAGGTGAATGAAAAGAGAGCTCGCGACTGCGCGATCACTAAAGGATAGCTGCTCGTCACTCAATCGCCAATGTTTCAAAGTAAAGGGTTTTTAGCTCGCGACTGAGCGATCAACAAAAGAAAAGGCCTCGTCGCTCAGTAGCTGGACAAGGAAAAGGTGGGACCCATCCTCAGTCGCTTGATCGCGTGAAAAGTTCAACAGTTGATAAATGTCTTCCGACTTGGCTACCATCCTTTGGTTGCCTTGTCGCTAGAACCAGAAGGGTGAATCAGTGTCCCCATGGGCAGAAAAGTAACCAGTGGCTATGTGACAGGTGGCATATGGCAGATGGATGTGGGTCCTTAGTCAGGTGATCGCCAGACAGAGAGGATGGATCAAGCGACTTCGAGACTAAGTGTTTCATTGCCCCAGTCGCAGGATCGCTGGATGATCTAAGGGTATGCTCAGTTTTAAGGTGATTAAATGCCAGCCGTCCGATGCAAAGAACAGATGATCCGACAGTGGTCGCATGGTCGAGTGATCAAAATGCCCTACAGAGGAAGTACTCCCGACTCAGCGATAGGGGTCAGTCGGGATGTCGCTAGAAAGATTAAAGGGCACATGATGACTACTAAGAAAAGTCAAAGGGCTCAGACATAGGTTCTCCTGACTTGGCGACTAAGTGTGGTCGCATGGTCTCGAGAAAGGAAGATAGCATCTGGCGATCAGGCGACAAGCCGTGATGGTCTGAGGTAGCAGTTAGGCGCTGGGTCGCTAGAAGAAAGGTGGGTTAAGGAAATTGCCTTGCGACTTCATTTTCACTCAGTCGGGATGTCGCTGGATCTGGCTCGAGTTAAACAAAGATTAAAAAGTGCTTTGTCGCCTAGTCTGGAGATTTAACCAGGGTTAATGTTTAGTGCCCGCGATAAAGAGACTAGCCGTTGGTCGCGTTATCGCTAGACTTTGAATTTAAAAAAAAATGGCGGCAAGATGACAGGGAGGAATGCTCAGCAGCCATGGTTCCTCCGTGCTCATGTTCCAGGGCTGATCAGAGAGGTTTCAATTGTAGAGGGCCATCCACAGAGCAGTCTGTTGATCCCTGGAATGGATTTGTTTGAAGTCTTCATGGCCCAGGATGTTTTCTCAGTTTCAGAGACGTGGAAAGAAGATACAGAGTCCCATCTGGAAGTTATTGCTCTCGGGTGCAGTTGGCAGAAGGACATGGTCATGATCGAGGACTCATTGATGAATTTGAGCGGCGGCCGTTAAGGGTCACTTCCCGTCCTGGGGGACTGTGATTAGTTGGTGAGCATTCATGACAGAGACTTAGTTGCTGAATATTGCTCATGGATCCAGGTTGCTTGTTCACGATGCATAATCAAGTACAGGGATGGGCGCAAGATAGAGGATCTGATCTGATTGATTCACCTTGGTGCATTTATGACCAAATTAGATTTTATACTAGGGTCAATTATTCCATTGTAAATCTGTAACCCTAGTTAGGTTCTGAGACTCCTGCCTGCGTGCATGGGAGTATAAAATTTTTTTTGAGAGCCTTAGTGCTCAGATTTTGGCATTTTGTAAAGAGAATTGTTCTCTCTTGGAGTTATCTGTGGTATTCTTTCTGCCCTCTGGCTTTTACATTGTGTAATTCTCTCATTGATCATACAAGCATTCTGGAAGTACTTCGTGATAATTCTTCATATCCCTATGCTTCCTTGTTTGTATTATCTCTTATTGGATCAAAGTTTATGAATGCTGATTAATGGATATTGGGGTTCCTAGTTCCTCTCATTTTCTACAATTCTGTGTGTTATTGTGTCTGATCTGATTTAGATGTTTTGTGGGTATACTTCAGACCCTAGCAGTCTTGTCTCATTCCTACACCTGGTTGCAGAGAAGGATGTTTGTTTGCAGGTCATAGGTCGAGTCTTTTGTTCAGGCCTTCCTATGAAATACTTATGCAAGCCTATCTAGTGAGTTGTA